>JAAGWP010000418.1:0-46025 GCA_013266165.1 Fusarium graminum
ATATCAGACCTGTTACGGAAACTACCTTGGTCCTTCAAACGGGTTTCTTGGCTTGGAAACATTTCAATCATTGCAAGTATAGTTATTCGTTAGCCAAAAGGAAGTAATTTTGAACAATAATAGTTATTCTAGCCAAATTTGGAAATTTAATAAATTTATAGTATTGATATCATGAAGTCCGACAAGAGGGAAGAGGTGCATAAAAGAGTACAGGTTACAAGTCAAATTATCATTTAGCATAGTATTTTAGTTAGCCTACGGCGTGGTGAGCCCTGTTAATAAAACTTCACTGAGATACAATACTTTCGGGACTATCATTTACGCTCAATGAATCTGGATGGCGAGGGAAGATCCAAGGCTGGCTGAGAATATCTAATATCAACATCGGCCGCAGTGCTTGATTATCCCATAGCATTAGTCTTCCTTAGCTATGGGAATAATGCAACTACATCATCGTGCCTGTTAGCTGGTACTAGCTGTAGCGTTAAAATCCTTCGGATAACAGAAGCCAATCTTGTAACCTTGATTTATCTCGGAGATATACTGCAAGGTCGAATCCAATAATAATGACGGAAGCCAAGTCTTAGCGGCGGCCGCCTTTATAGTCCGTGCAGTCCGTGCCCTCAGCTACTCGTGTACTCGTGGGATCTCTAGTGCAACATAAGAGCACTTAGCACTGCTGATAACAACATCACGGGTCATATATACTCCAAAAGGGCCTAGTTGGTGAATCCTTCTGCACGTAGTATCCAGGGATTCTCATTCATATAATACTAGGTTAGATATTAGGGTAACTAAACATTAGTATCTTTACTCACATCTAACAAGCAATGATACTTTCGCCGTGATCATAGCAAAGTGTACTATACTTCCTATGCCTGCCTACAATGTATTAGGCGGAAGTCTACAGTTAACAAGAACATCGCATAGAGCTATAAACAAGAATATGTGATATCAGGCGCAATGCCTGCAACCACTCGGCGTAAGCCCTAGTGTGTTAGTATCTACAAACAGTGACTTGGGCCTATTTGTGATTGTTTAATACTCTTCCATTCTGTAATGATGAGCTAGCATACTTGAGTAAATCAGCTATATAAACTGGGACAAATCCTCAGAGTAAAATGCTTTTCTCAACTTAACTCAGCACCTTCTCTAGCCCACTTGCCTGTCTCCCCTCAACCTTCACTGTTTCCAAAACCTTTTGATAACAAACCCAAATCGCCAGCATGAAGGTCATCATCGCAACTTCCCTCCTAGCTATGCAGGCTGCAAGCGTTCTCGCTGCCCCTGTTATAGATGGAAAGTCCATGCTGTCTGCCAGACAGAACACTGACCTCTATAAGAACGAGGACGGCTATGCTATTGTCGAGTACGGAGACGGAAGCCTAAACTATGGCTCCCGCCTACCTTCCACCGTCTTGGACCTTATCAGGGACGAGTGCGGAGAGACAGCCTGCAACCCTTCTGGAGGCTTGGGCTTCTCGGCCCTCGTTGTCAACTCGGACCGTGGCAATGATGTTTCCTACACCGTCAGCGTCGAGGGCACCTTCAACCTCGACGGAGACAGGGGAAGTAAGGCGCAGCTTCTCGACCTTGCCAAGATGGCCTTTCAGGAAGTTTACAACAGTGGCGTTGCTAAACTACGTGAGGACGTCATCTACGTCACGGGCGAATGTCCTCCCAACCAGACCAACGGCTGTCCTGGTAAGCCTCGCACGATATCTTACTAGCCACCAAGGCCTCACACTTTGTGTTTACTAACACTAGCTTGCAGGTCAAGGAGTAGCATACGCTGATCAGTGGGAGAGCACCGACCACGTCCATGTCCGAATCAACGACGACAGTGGAAATCTGAAGGGTTACCTCAATGTCGGCGTTGCCATGAACGACAGCGGCGCTGGTTCCGGGGTTTGCGAGGCTCTTTCAGCTGCCTCAGCTGGAGTCGGCCTTGTCAATGCTGCTGCTGGTGCTGGTATTTCTATGCTATCCATCGGCTGTGGCTTACTCAGTGGCTAAGCAGAACGGTAATGGGTAGCCTCATACTGGCGCGACACCTTTCCATCTAACGCTTCAGTTCACCACAGGGCAGCTATGTCTAATCGCTTAGTTCTTTATGGCTTAATTTATGCACGAAGTGATTGATCTCAAGCAAAATGTCTTCGGCGATTGTTCGTTTTAGAGGTTTCTTATTCTCTTAGAGTATTTAGCCCTGACTTTCAATCTTACTTCCATATCTTCTCTTCTTCTCGATCCAGTACGTCAGTAGATGTGTCATGACCACCAGACGCATTTTTAAGCCCCTGACCGTGATGAATCGTACCCTTCCGCTGAAGATCAGGTCGAGTGACGTTGAGCGGTATAACAACAGCTACACGAGTCATTCAGCTACAGAGCGGAAGATCGTGCCATCATCAATATGTGAGTAATTATGGTGGTGCTCACAGCTACATATAGAAGCCTCGTCTTCGCTGTCAAGAGTAAATACCAAAGAGGAAGCGGCAAACTTAACTCCCATGTGTTCTCCCAGAACCTGGAGATCCCGTGGTCATAGAACTTGCGGGAGACGAATCATAACCATCTAGTGTTTGAATTTCATACGACATAGTATGATTGCACTTGTGCTGGCCACTGATGTTAGTCGTGTGTTGAACATAGGGCCCTGATTTGTAATTGAAACTTACACATTTCCATTTGTGAGGAAATCTCTTAGAGGGCATACATCCACAAGGGGCTGGCCTTCGCCTGGTCACCTCCTCATCGTATTCAACTTCATGTCCGCAACCTCGACGCTCACAAACGAAATATTGGCGTTCATTCGACATGAGAAAAGCAATTTACGCTTAGGAATGTTTTTTTTTTTTTAGGCAAGAGGGTAAGATAAGATTTGGTACTCTGCACTAGGGAATTCGTTGTTATGTTGTCTAAGTTTCCACTGTGTCAAATGCCCAAGGGGTAGAGCGCTTGCTCAATTTATGTTCGTTTCGCAAACGAGGCTCTCGGGATGCTTTCCCAAAAGAGCATTCAGCTGACTGGCGCCAAGGACATGCGTCTGAATATTGGTACTCCCTGGAAGCTTATTTGCTGCTGCTCGAAATCAGGCTGTGAAATCAGTGTGATAATGCATCAGCGCCTGCGTATTCTCCTCGACCTAACCGTGTTCAGCAGGAGTCTTTGGCCGTCCTTTAGTTTCAGCACAAAAGTCTAGTGTGTGATTTGAACTGACGAATCCGCGCGAGAAGAATGCAGTTGAGGGTGTGCTACACCATGTTCTTGTTATCTCGGTGTGATATCGAGGCTGAGGGGTAATTAAGGCTTACTGCAGCGAAGTGAATCCAACTTGGCCTATATATGCAAGTGTCTGCTACTTTTGGATGCGACAGAGGTTTAAACACTGCAATTATTGACTTAAACATCCTTCTTCGCGTTGGTAGTTTTCTAGACTTGACAGTCTCTTCGACAAATTGAGCACACTTGTCCACGATATGGTACGTTCCTGTCAGTAACAGTTTGGCCTTTAATCCTTCAGTTGTGTTCGAGTCACGCCGGAATTAATCATAAACAGACGCTGTTTTCAAATTCATGGGATCAGGATATACCTGACAGCAGAGGCTATGTTGCGGAGTACGTAGCCGTGGAACAACACTCTTCTAACGCTTGGCTGACAGCTATACATCTAGTGTTATAGCCGTCCCCGGTCTCAACAGGAATCGAAAAGATCCCAAGGAACATGCGAAGCGAACCTGGGGAGACCAGGGCGATCCGAAAACTTTCCGTTGGCTTCATGAGTTTTCTAACGAGGGTAATGCCCGGTTGATGTTCTATTCTTGGGATTCAAGAATCCTTGGGCGTCAACAGACTATTTCGTTTTCGGACCAGGCAAATGACTTACTCGCTGCCATCCGAGACGAAAGACAGGTAGAAGGTACGATATGTTCTTAGAATTCACGCTGATCTTGATGAAGGATATCAAACGACCCATCATCTTTGTGGCGCACAGCCTAGGAGGTCTTCTAGTAGAACAGGTATGCTGCCAAAATCCTGTTTACAAGACCATACTCATAGCAACCTTTCGTTCAGGCATTGATCAAAGCCAGAAACCGTGAAGCTCATGATAAAGCCACGTTTTCGATCGCGGAGAACACGTGAGACTTTAGTGCCATACTTAGAACCATTCAGTTAACAAAGATGCAGAACCAGTCTTTTCTTCTTTGGGACTCCTCATCTTGGAAGCGATAAGACTCTCGAGTTCTGTGCTATGCTTTACAGGGATATAGCAAGCGCTGTTGGCTCTGCAGATTGCAGAGATATTGTCGACATGCTGAAAGGAAGTTCCGGCATTGCTGACATGAGAAGAGACGACTTTCGCAACTTTCTCGACAAGTATTCACTGGTCTCTGTCTTTGAAACTGGTGGACATATTGTAAGTCTCGTACCAATAATCGCATGAAGGTTGCTAATGTAGCTGGTGAAGATTGTTGATAAAACAAGTGCGATATACAATACCCCCAATGAAGAACTAATCGCATCGGAAAAGTCTCATTCAGACCTGTGTCGATTTGTTCATAACGACCCCTTTATCAAACGGATTAGGAACGTTTTCAGGCGTGAGATGGAAAAGGCAATGGACAAGAGGCTAAGTAAGACTTTCGTATATTCTCAGAATGATCCTTCATATCGTACAACTATGGTTGGTGAAAATGCTCGGGGCAGCCAGTCGGAGAGTGCTGGGGAAGCTGCTATCGGTAGGATTCTGCCAGCTGCCTTTCCCCAAGCCGTTGGTCATCAACTGACTTACCATGGGGAATCGTCGTAAGCTTCTGAAGCAATTTCGTTTCCATATCGGTATGGTTTGCGGTGTTGTGTTGCATTACTTGTAGATACGGTTGTCATTTACTTGACTGGATGTACGTTAATCGTTCCGTAGATACATGTCATGGGATCGAACAGCTTTCCAATATCTCCGAATCCTTCGTCTTCCGCGAGGTCGAATGCTCTGCTATAGAGAACGCCGTACTAAAAGACCCCAGGGCTCTCGAGCTTGAACTGAAGACCAGCGTACTGGTAGTACATGGGATACCAGGATCTGGGAAAAAGACATTGATCTCGTGGTTTGGCGGGAAATATCGCTTGTTGTCAGTTACATTTGAAAATTATATACATCAAGATACTAATAGCTTCAATCATACAGATGGGACTATGTGGCTGTTGTCAATGCCTCTACCACTGAGGCACTAAAAGAGGGATTTACAAGGATTGCCATTGATCTCAAGGAGTATATACGAGGTGGTGATCCAAGCTACCTAGCATGCCGAGCACTTCAAAAGATCCAACACTTTCTATTGGTTGTTACTGATACCGCACCCAATGTTCTCAAACCTGGTATCTTGCCGAGAAATAGCAAGTCTGGTGGCGGGCTGATAATCATCTCTACTTCTCTGGCTCCAGATATGATGGAGTTGACAGGAAGCGATCACTGTGATGTTGTCGTGGGGAAACTGACGGGAAACGAGGCGTACAATCTCCTACAAAATACGATGATAACTCACGAAAAAGGAGACGGCAGGCCTATTGATCTTGACGACACGGAAGATCCCGAGTATAAGATCATGGCTAAAGAGATACTGGATCTGGTTCATTATCATCCGCTCTCCATACGTCTAGTCAAAAACAGCCAGAGGCTTGCCCGTCAATCACCAAAGGCAGCTCTCAAATACTTTCACAAGTTACTTACCCAGCCTCGACGGGATGGGAAAGGTTCAAGCCCACTCCAAGCAGCAGAAAAGCTTGTCGAGACTTTATATGACGCTTTGAGTAGGACCCCAGGCTCAGAAGACGCGTTGAAACTATTACATTTCTTTGCGTACATAGGCACTCATCGATTTCCTGGTTCACTCCTCATTGCGTGCTGGGACAACGTGAGGAGGAAAGGGGTAACCCGATCAGCCTGGTGGAGAGCAAGACATCTTGCCTTACTGGGACCCCAAGTTGATCAAAGATACGTCAAGGATGACATCGACAATGCGCTCAGCAGTCTTGCTGATCATAACCTGGTCAGTTATGGAATCTCAGAGAATAAAAGTGGTGAATGGTATGTTACCATGCACCCACTCATACAGGGTTATGTATGTGGCAAGATGGATAGCGCCATTATCGGCCCAGATCCGTGGTCAATAGCCATGGTCACGATGGCGGAATCTATCAGTATTGGCGATACCAGGCGATCCCATCAACCTCTGGTTGAGAGATACGACCGGCACAATGTGGCAACACACATGTTAGCTTGTCTCCAACGAAAGGAACAATGGGAAAGGTGGTTCCTTGACAGTTCGCAGCTCCGAGACCGCATTCATATCGGTCGCAAGATCGCTTACGTCTTCTATGAGAACGGTCACGAAGATTTGGCACTTAAGCTGCATAAGCTGCTTCTGCAACAAGTCCAACAAGGGATGAAGAACAGTGAAGATGTCACCTGGATCACTCTGTATCTCCATGTCATGAATGACCTGGCCATTACCGAGATGGGACTCGGTCAACATTCAGAAGCTCTGTTTAGGAGACAAGAAATTGTGAAACGATCAAGAGCCATAGGACAGTTCTCACATGAATGCAATTTACTATGGATCTCCAACTTGGCAAAGAGTTATCGAGCGGCTCATCGCTTCGAAGAAGCATTGACCCTGCAGGAAGAGATTTTTGAATCACACCGCACCAGTTCGACTTTCAATCGTTCGGTTATCGATCATTCCCAATTGGCCGCAGTCAAAGATTTCGCAGCGGTGCTTCACTCCATTGGACGTCACGCTGAGGCAAGATTCTGGCGCGAGTTCTGTCTATGTAAGCTACGTGGTCTCCCACAGCCTAATCGGTTTCTTGATCCGGGCTCGTGGTCACAGGCAAGTTCGAACAGCCACTTGATTGATATGGATTGTCAATTAATGCTAGATTTGGCGATGAGCTATCTAGACTTTGGTCTTGAGTTGGAAGCTGAAACAATGTGTCATCTCGTCTATTCAAACAGAGCACAACTGCTCCCCGACGACCATATGGACCTCCTTCTCACTAGTGAGAGGCTCTCTAATATCACCTGGAGATCCAAGCAACACCATAGTAGTCTGCTTATTTGGAAGTGTAGACTTATGGAAAGGTGCGCGGCAAAATATGGAGAAAAGCATTTGCAAACACTCAGCTTCAAGAGAGCATATGCAGAAGTCTTGTCCAAGGTCGACTTAGAACGGAGCATAAGGATGTTTCGTGAAATCACTTTCGACCAGGAGCAAGCTTTTGGTCAAGGTTCAATTCACATAAGATATACACGGAGCAGAATGGCCTGGCATTTATTCAAATTCGGGAATCTAGAGCAAAAGCGAGAGGCAGTTGAGATACAGAGAAGAGTTGTCATTGAATCGCAAGATTCAGCTAGTGCTACAATCAGCCATGCTTATCTGAAGGACGAAGAGAAACTAGGCGACTTCCTACGTGCCGCTGGTCTTCATTTCGACGCCAATCGACAATACCAGAAGACTTTGGACTTACGAGAGCGCCATTCCAGGGCCTATAATCCTTTCACCAACGAGCCAGAGATCCATCCCGCAACTTTGGGAGTTAAATACAAATTGGCCACTAGTTCCTTTCAACTTGTAAAATGTAAGTGCTCATCCTCTGGTCAAGAGTGTCAGCGCAGCGCGTGGACGAGGAAACAGGATTATGGCTCTTTGGATGGATATCTGGGACAATCGCACACTATGTCACGCTCCAGAAAGAGGTTGTCCTTGATCCTACCACCGCAAGACTGTGACCAGGACTCGCAAGCCAGATTGCCTGCTACGATATCTGTGGCTAGCCACAATGCATTACCAGAAACTATGCATGAGGCTCATTCTTGTTCGACGGGAGCCAGCTTCTCGACAAGCTCTGGCACCGAGTGTTCCACCATCGACGACGACTTACAATCAGAACCATCTCTCACCGGGAACAATTCCTTGAATCCACTAAGTGGTGGCCGGCTACATCCAGCCAGTGTCGAAACAGCCCTCGCCATGTTGAGAGAGCTGAAGGCAGACTGTGAGGCGAGTGTCGGTGTTTCCCCACGACTACAGCTGTCAGTTCTACAGAGCCTAAGAGAAGCATTGGGTTATCAAAATATCCAAGAGAACAAAGTGGAGATGGCGGAGCTGAAACAAGCAAGCGACAAGATGTGTTACCAGTATCCAAACTTGCAGGTCGCTGGAGATTCTCCTGAGTTTGTGCGCACCAGAGATTGGGTGATGGAGGTACATGAATGGGTTGAAGCTTGGCAGTTGGAGGCCAATGACGAGGAAAAAGAAGATAAGTAAATGTTACAGGGTATATAAGAGGAGTTAAGCTTATAAATGGAACATATGATTCGTATCTAATAGTCAACTGATTATAACTTATATCAAGTGTAAATCACCACGCCGCGAAGTGTCTATCTATCGTTGTCGCATTTAGGCTGTACCCTTCCGTCAGGTATTAGGCCGGATGTATCTGCTGTCATTACTGAGGTAGCCCGCGGATTGCATTGGGACTTATATCTATGTATATTATCCCTCGGTTGTCTGAAATGAGCTATGGACCTGACATAAGAGTCATGAAAACTCTCAACTTTAGTTCTGGGTGCTAACTAAAGCTAGAGCAGTGTTCACACGATTATTATGCTCGCGATCCATGTCCCATGGCGGCGGATTGGCAAATACAAGCTTTACCCCAGGCCGGAAGACCATGCAGTGGGAGCTTCCCCCAAAATGAAACATACCGATGTCCTGTCCTTTGACGATGGTGTCTTTGGCTGCGACAGTAAACTCACAGCCAGACACTTCAGCCATACCAATAAATACAATGGCCATGAGGCCAATGGTCGGATTGTTTGCCTGGATCCAGATAATTGCGCGGGTGGCTACCGCACTGATATAGGGCTGGGAGTAGTTGGGTGCAGCAGGATCTGGGTCGTCTGGGTTTCCAGCTAAGCCCTCAAAGTAATTCTCGCTGTAATATGACCCAGGGACCATGTCAATCCCAACGACAGTACCGCTGACAGGCGCGTGCCATCGGTGATAGCTCTTTGCGCTCAGGAAGGCCTGGTAGACGGTACCATTGACAAACTGGGAGGCCATTGGGTTGGAGTTCAGCATCCTGTCCAGAGAGTAAGGTTGGGACTTGAGCCAGAATTGATCATGAAGCTTGACATTCTCAGCTACCTGCAAAGGAGCTGATTCGCACGCATTGGTAATTACCAGAGACGGATCAGAGCCATCAGTGAGCTCAGGGCTGTCATCTGGGCACTCAATCGGTCGCACCCCATCCCGAAACTTCCTCGTAAAGAAGTCATCCCATGACTTGTAGCCGTAGAAAGGCGCGGAGGAATCGCACTCAAACAGCTGATCAAATGGTGGTCCCGGCCGGCCAGTGTTAGCTACCTCAGCAAGCATGAGGAGGGCATCCGGAGATAGCCAATCCTGCAAGCCTGCCTGTGAGGCCTGCGACTCCAAGAATTGCCCCCATGTATTGAGAACATCCTTGAAGGAAGCGTTGATGGCGGGTATGAGCCAGAACTCGTACCCAGCGATTGTGCCCATAGGCCAGTCTAGCACGGCGTTGATAGGGAACCCGATCAACCCCATGGCGGTTGGGGGTTCTTCCGTATTGTAGAAAGGTGGCGGAGACTGGATGATAATGTTTACCACATTTAGAAATTGGTCAAAGTTCTTGAGGGCTGCGTGGCCAGTCGGATCATCCGGATAGTACTTGGACGACTGGGTAAACATGTCGTTGGAGAGATCCCGCCAGATGTTGTTGCTGTTGACCAGCTCCTGGAGAGCAACAAGGGTGGGATGAAGTGGCAGATCTTTCAAGCGCTTGGCTTCGGAAAGTCTGGAAGCTACCCATTTTTGGATGACTGCACGCTGCGAAGGCAGCCATTTACCAATGGGTCTGTGGCCTGGTGGGAGCTGATGAGTTGCGGGTGCCATTCTGTCAACAAATATGTAAAACTATTACGTGGTATCTTGTAAAGATAGTTTGGCATTGGCTTGATTAGAAAAAAGGCCTAGCCGACTTGCTTGACTTTATATTCGTAGACGGATCCGGCGAACTGTAGTATAAGCCATGCAGGGAATATCGGCAGAGTTCACTTCCGATAACAACGGCAGTTGAGGTTATCCACACCAAGACATACAGCTTTCAGCCAGCCATGTTCCCCAATGGTGTACATCAAATGCGGAAGGCTGCTGCGATAAACACCACAAAACCGGACACTTGCAGGTATGCGCTGCATATGGTGCATGTATAGGTACTTCGAGCCTGAAGAAAGGTTGATGATCTTCTGCCTGGAGCCCCGGTGGGAAGCGTCGCGGACATGGACAAGAGATATACGAACAGAACACCGTCTGTTCCCAGACATATTAGACTCTTGTTGGTCAGGAACGTGGGGATATTTCCTGAAGAATGTGACTGGAAATTTCGAGTGCACTCATTTCAAAAAGTCTACATCTTATCTGCAATTTCTCATGTGCATATGTAGAAGCGGGATTATTGGCGTCCAGGGTGAGACAAAACCTCAGCGACTTACCCGAAATTCTCAACCGGTGTGGAATGGTGTTGCCGTTGGTGGTCATGGAAAGAATATGCCGAGACTGATAAGGCGGGGAACGTTGATCATATTCTTGCACTCGAAGCCCATGTGGCCGCGATCTTGACTGGAAGATACCTACGCTATCCGAAAATAATAGATGATGGCGACTAGTTCTATGAGACCAAAAAGGTTACAGAATGTGTGGGTCTTACAAAATCGTAAAAAAACAGCTCCCCGAAACCTGGATCGAACAAGTGACCTTTCGATGACATATAACAATTACAGTCGAACGCTCTTCCAGCTGAGCTATTCGGGGATATCTCCGAAACGGAGGAATAGCTATTGATGCATGCTGGGTCAGAAATAGCAGTATATATATTTATCAGCACAGCACATCTAGATATCATTTCTTAGTCCCTGTTTCCACCTCATTTATATATTGTAGGTTGAGGATTGAATCTCGTCAGTAACCCCGATATCTGAGGTACCCTGGATGGTGATGGTCCCCGATTCCGTCCAAAGTGATGCCAGTCGCAAAAAAGCGTCTCAATTCTTGTGATTACGCTTGATCAGCGTGGGTATCTCATGATTACTTATTACTCCAATGACTTTTGATTGCCTCGAGGTGCTCCTTGATTGAAGGGCTATCCTCGCTCTCCCCACCAACATCCATCTTTGACCGTATCCTTCCCACAATCAAATCGCGCGCAAATCTGGGTGATGCCAACGCCAACTCTTCGTCCAACTTGGCTTGGCTGATGACCTTGCCGTTGCACAGTTCCTTGACAAGACTGTCTACCAGGTGCTGGCAGTTATTAGATAATAATCGATACCGCGGATTAAGTTCCGTATGTCGTCGGCCTGGCAATAAGTCAGCATATGTCCAGCGTACCCTGTTGAGTATTGACCTACCTATCTCCTGTATTTCATCGTGTGTCTTTGTTGTCTCACCGATGTAATAACACGAACTCCAAGTATCAACAAACTCTGGCGTGATAATCGCTACGCGAAAGTAGTTCTTTCCCAACATAGTCAACTCCAGTCGATCGCTCATCAGATCGTAGCAATAGCACTTGCCGAGCCCTCTATCGATCACGCACACAGCCCAATGACTGACACTATTCAAGCTCATGCCCACGTGTCTCGCCAGAAGCTTGTAGCTGTGCTGCGAAACCTCGAGCACTCCAAAAGCGATTGGCGTGGTGACGAGAAAAACAGCTTTTTGAGTGTCACGAGGATTGCACAGTAACGGCATCATGTCCAGGGCCGAGTTACCTGCGACCTTGCTTGTGACCAGCGTCAAAAACTCATTTCTCTGCCGTACTTCCTCTTCGAATTTTCCAAGCCATTCTTCTTCGGCTTGACGTCTTTTTCTTTCATCCCTACTTTGGCATTAGTAGGCGTGGTCTCTACGCGGGTGGAGCAGTTTATCACCATTTTTTGGAGAGGTTCTGGTAGACGGCCTCACCGGCTGAAGTGAGCTTACTCAGGGCATCGAGTCCAATGCCCATTTTCTGCTATAACAGGCCCATTCCGTAGCGATGATTTTACTTTTACGGTATGGTAACGAGTGAAGCAAGTCGGGAGTTATGGGGATCTTGAAAATAGGGCTGCGTGTTGTTTTGTGAGGAAAGTGAATGATTCGTGCACGACAAGGATGAAGGGGGGGCGGTAGATTGGTTCTGTACAGCCACGCGGAGACACCGGAAGAGCCCACCCTGCCATTGCTTGCAACGCGATCAAGTCGTGCTTGGCATTAATGCGCCTCTTTTTACGCCGAGAAGATGACGTAAACCATGATTTACAAGTCCTGTGGCTTTGCATTTAACTTATAGCTTCTAATTCGACGACTATTTATATTCTTCAAACTTCTAATTAACAATAAGCAACCGCCACTCTCACCTCAGCAATAGCGGTACAACGCACTCTATGTCGCCTTGAATACAAGTGCTCAAACCATCATCTTCTAGCTCCCACGGCACCAGCGCTTCAGGCCCAAGCCCAACACGGATCAATTTAACCAAACCGTCACTTTTCGTTACGAGATCTTCATTTGGCCATCTCAAAACACCAGGCGTGTTCATCCCAACACCAAGTTCCAGGATCACCAACTTCTTCTTTTCCCTAAGTATTCGAGATTTCCAGGCTCTCCACTGCCTTTCACCTTCTGCGTAAGGTGCTGGGTTGAACCAAGAGCCTGCTCGCACGCAAATGCTCATATCGGAGCCGCAGAATCTACATCGTGGTGCTTTGCTTGGATCCGTCAGCTTTTGGCTGGTCTTGTCGAGAAATGGCAGTGCGTCGACTACTAGAGGCGCCGAGCGAACAACTGCATCCGCTCTGCAATTGTTCAAGCATTGTAGATATGCATAAGAACCTTGTGGTGTAGATAGTTGCTCCTCTGACCAGCCGTTGGCGAGAAACAGCCCATCTGCATTTGATGTACGAACAAACGCATCTGATCCGAACTTCTCCAACCACGGTATCAATGCCTGATAAGTCGGCGTGTTTGACCAGTTGGACACCATATTCAAGTGGGTAAAGAAGTAACCCCATCGATGTTGTTCCGACGGCCAGCCGTTGTAGCCAAAAACACTATACAGTGACGTTAAACCAAGGTTGAGGAAACCAGGAAAGTTCTTGGCAAAAAGATCTCTAGAGTGGTAGTCTAGCCCTTCTGCAGCCGATAGTCCTGCACCTGCAGTGATAAGAACAGCATCTGCCGAGCTGAGCCAGTCTCGCGCTAGGTTGATTGAACTATGGGGAGTGATATTGGAAGCAGGTAAGATTGCCTTAACTGGGTCTTGCAGGGGCCTGAGAAGCTCGGAATAAATCTCTGTATCTGACTTCGTGAACGTGTTGAAGATAACATCAGTAATTGTTGTTGACGGATGCTGTGCAAGCCAATTTGTAACGGTAGACACGGCAATACTAGCTGCTTCACCTGCTGGAAAGGCAAACAGACCGGTTGAGATGCAGCAAAGAGCAACTGATTTGCTTCCATCTTGGCTCGAGGGTAGCAGTTCCAAAGCTCCAAGAATAGATCCATAGCACTTCGAAAGCTGCTCTCTTTCAGCCGTGGTGGGCGTCGCACCATGTTTGAGCTGTGGGCCGACTGTATGTATAATCGAAGAAGCGTAGAGAGCATGGCCTCCAGTAACAAGCACCTCCCCAGGCTCAATCTCTCTGGCTCGTTCCTGCATTCTCTTAAAACAATCCTCTCTCAGTCGTGGGCCTGCTTCCGCATGGATGATATTGTCAATGCATCGATGTGTCGGTTGAAAGCATCCCAAGCCCTGACCATTGGCAGCGTTGGTGATGGCGGTGACATTAGTCAATGTTGTGATATCACCTCTCCACAAGTGGATCTTAGTTTCCACATCGTTATTTCCTTTGATCTTTTGGCATGGTGTGAGAGATGAGATGTGAGTGAGTAGATGGTGTGCTCGAGTGCGCTTGAGAATAGTGTCGACATCCTCAAGGATGGTTTTGGGCAGAAATGGAAGAGGTGGCCGTACGCATAGAAGTTCCCGAAGAAGCTCAAGCTTCGAAGCAGTTTCTAGATGATCCAAGTGCTTCTTATACTGTTGCAAGGTGTCAAAATGAAAGCTTGATCCGTTCTCTGAGACATTATCTATCAAATATGAAAGAGTGCTGTCCAAATTTGCGGCGGATCTTGTGCTGTGTAAGATCATGTTTGAACGTGTGATTTTTTGAAGTTACACTTATTTGAGTTGTTGAAAAGATCGTGGTCAAGAGGGATGCGTACAATGATAAATAAGTAAATTCCATAAGTTGTGTTATAAGATACAACATTTAGAAGTGACAAATTTGAGCCTAGTCTACGTAGCCTATCCCACTCGGCTGGAGTGGGATGGCTGGGATAGCGAACTCTCATCCCACATGTGGCAAGGGATTGGGTAAGCATATCCCAGAGGACCCTATTACAAAAACCAAAAGACTAATATTCACTACAGGATGAGATCACATTGGAGACCGGGTTTCACGTAGTGCAAAATATAGCATAGGGACAAGACGAAACCAATAGATTGACAGGGTATAAGCGATGTCCTCTGCTAAGAGAAAAAGCACAAGATGAATAGTTCTGCCTATGAAATCGAGCAAAGAAAGAATTCTATGCCGAACCTACATAAACTTGTGGAAGAATTGACGCCAGGCGGGCCATGAGGCGACCTCGGCACGGTAGGCATTGATCATATCCCAGTCGTGCTCGCGCAGACCAGTGTCAAGATCAATCTGGTCGACCGTGAGCCACTTTGGACGTTTCCAAACGTAGCCAATGATCCAAAACAACACAACGACTGGGATGGCAAGGCAAGCAGTGAAGAAGTCTGTAGCATCCCCGTATCCTTCCTTGCCTGAAGGGCAGATGGCGACGAAGAGCTGGCAGCCAAGAATGGCGAAGCAAAGAGCGAGACCCAACCAGGAGCCATAAACACCTCCAGCTGCCTTGAAGGGGATTTGTTCCAGACTACGGCCTTGGCGCAGCCATGCAGAGCGGAAGCGGATATGAGCCTGTGGCCATGAGTTAGCAAAAATGGACTGAGTCGGGGTCATGTGGTCAAATCATACGAAGCAGATAGAGCCCCAGGTGAAGAGAGCAGCAAGGGCAGAGACTGCAAGAAGCCAGTTGAAGACTACATTGCCAGATGATGCCAAAACGATGTAGGCAAGACCGCCCCAGAGCAGATTGAAAACAACTGAGACCAGGGGTCGTCCTGAGCGATCAATGTATGTGAAGATCTTGGGGGCATAATCTTGTTCAGCAAGAGCAGTCAAAGTACGAGAACCACCATAGACGGCAGAGACACCGATAGAGACGACTGAAACACAAATGACAAAGTTCATGAAGTCGTCGTAACCGTTGAGTCCAGCATCGAGGACGGCAAGCACAAATGGAGAGACACCATCCTTGTAGGGGTTGTCGCTGTTGAGTAGGCGCTCATCAGTGGAGCTAACAAGCATACCGACAAGAGTGAGTCCAACGATGTAAAAGCTGAGATTTGTCAGATGATTGAAGTATGGAACGAGAAGCACTGTGACTCACAGGGTGATTCGCCAGAAGACCTGCTTGATAGCACCGGGCAGAGCCTTGGCAGGGTTGCGAGACTCGGCGGCAGCCAGACCGACCAACTCAGTACCAGCAAAGGAGAAGGCTGCGGTGACAAAGACACCACAGAAGCCACGGCTACCATTTTGAAAGGCGCCAGGGTTATACCAAAGCTTAGCACCCTGGTAAGTGTCGAATTTGCCGTTGGAAGGACCGCCACCGCAGATCAAAACAATGGCGACAATCATGAAGATGACGATGGCGGCTAGCTTGAAGCAAGAGCTCCAGAATTCTTCCTCAGCATATCCCAATGTGCCAAAGACATTGATGACTATGATGAAAAGCCAGAATACAGTGATCCAGACTGCTTCGTTGATGTTGGGATTCCAGTATTGCACGGTGAAGGAAACGACAGTTAGCTCGAGCGGTAAGACGATGACCCATTGAAAGACCTGCAACTGTCAGCATTTCTTTCGCTTGAAGTTATTCTCGTGCTACTTACGTAGTTCCATCCCATGGCGAAACCCCAGGAAGGATCGATGAAACGGGTAGAGTAGGTATAGAAACCACCAGAGACGGGATACATGACAGCGAGTTCACCAAGCGCGTGGACGACATTGAAGATCATGATACCAGCGATGGAGAAGCAGATAAATACAGCACCGGGGCCACCCTTTGTCAGGGCACCACCAGAGCCGACGAAGAAACCAGCACCAATAGAACCTCCAATGGCAATCATGTGGAGGTGGCGCTTCTTCATGGAGCGATCGAGTTCCACAACGCCAGTGCCATAGTCACCTTGACAAAGAATCAGTCTACGTTTGAGAAAAGAAACAAAGCAATGCATGTGACTCACGGCGCTGGAAGGACTTGAGGTTGAGACCATTACGGGTCATGAAATCTTCCTCACGGAAATCATCGCGAACGCCTTCAATATCACCAGTGAAGTTATTCTTAGTAGTTTCATGTCCATGGTTGCGGGTGTGAGCAGCAGAGGGCGGCGTGATGGCGCCAGCCTCATCGGCCTTCTCGTCCCTGGACGTCATGTTGAAGGGGACGAGTCAGAATAGAGTAGTGTGAGCAAGCGAAAACTGTGTCGTTGCACGGGTGGAATAAAGACCAAACACAGATGGGGGAAGAATCACAGACGTGGGAAAATGGGAGACACGAATACCTTTTTATCTCCGAGGAGCGGAAGTGTCTCTACAGTGGTAGAGAATGTAAAGCACAGACTACAGGGGTACGGGAAGCAAAGTACAGTTGCGCGCGATAGCAAAAGCGGCAGGAGATGGAATTTGGAAAAGGGTGGGTGTCGTGAGTGTAGCGTGCCAAGAACTGATAACCGTGAAAGGAGCAAGAGCAAGACGAGAGACTAAGACGACAGAAGATGGTGTCCAGAGGCTGAACCGTTGAAAGGGTCACACTGGCAATGCAGGGTTGGATGCGGTACATGATGTGATGGAAGTTCTCAAGTGCTTCTCCTCACTTAAAGAAGCAGTCTGTGCTGCATCAGTAGTGTCGTGTAAATAAAGAATGTGCTACGGCTCGCACGCATCACTCTCCCTTGGCCACTTACAAGCTATGTGTCAAGCTTCCCCAGCTTTTGACCTCTCAGTGCCGTCTTAGCAGTGAATGTGTAGGTCTAATTGGGCCATTCCCCGCACCACCTATGCTGGTGCTTGTGCTGTATCCGAGAGCCGAAGGCCCAAGTCTTGACCGGCTGTTGGGCAATTGGCAACGCGTGATCAAGCCTCATCGCAACGGACATGATGCTGAGAATGGAAGGTCCAGAGACTGATCTTTTTGCTTCGCTGATCAATATTGTGATAGGCTCCGTCTTGGCGAATGTCCAACTGCGTGTAGTGGTGTTATAGTTGATTGGGGATTCTGGTGTAGTGGTGGAAGTGAGACAGACTAATTTCAAGCTTAAAACGCTATCACAAAGTAACCTGGGACAATGACACGCTACCGTCATTTTTGACGCATGGAATCAAAGGTAACCTATCGCTCGGACTCGCGATCTTGTCTGTGGTGGGTAGGAATGACTGATGATTGTTGTACACCATGCCACGGTGATATGGATGCTTGGTAGTTGTCTCGCTACCCCAAGAAACCCACTGTTTCCCCAAACACAGCGGTCCCCGGTCCGCCGAGAAATCTGACAAAACCCGATTACTTGGGAAGGAAGAAAAAGCTTCAATCTCACTGCCAAGACGGTAAGTCGCGGATGATCCGATAGACCCTTTCTTGGCCTGTCACTTTCTGTTACCATGATTTCCATCACTTGGCTTGTGCTGACATTGACGAGTAAGATATCCGTCAAAGACAAGTCAGCGTAGAGCCGTACCTGTACTCAAATTACATTCACCTCGGCAGGGGGAGTATGTGGCCAGTTGAGATGGAGCGATTACTCGTTCTGGAATCGTGTAAATGTGATTCATCCCACATTCTTAGCAATCCCATGTTTAGTGCTCTGGGATAAAGTGTTTGCCCCGCATGCGAATCAGGGGACAACAGGTCCAGCTAATTGACGACCTTCTGTTCCTGCTAGCGCGTGCCTTGTAAAATCTCCACTGCTCGGTATCAATGCAATCCAGTATTGGTCTTCAATTCCTGTGACATCTCAGCACCAGAGCACTTTAGTTATCGACCAAAACCGTATGCGTGCGACCAAACACAGGGACAGATGGTAATTTGGTCACTTCTAGATCTTCACCAATACATGCAAAAGTTCTTATCTCTTGGCCAACACAGCAACTCGTAACAAACCCGCCCTCTTTCTCAACGCCAAGACACCGTCTGTCTTGGCGGTAGCAAAAACCAGGAATCGATCAAGTTCAAAATGTAACAACACGCAGTTATCGTCAGTCTACAAACCAATGACATTCTTTCTAATAATTGCTTCGTCTTGGCAAATGTCTTGGCTTTGTCAATCCGTTAGCCGAACGTGCTCTGGCCGTTGCAATGACTTGAACGGAAAATGTCAGTGGCCGCAAACAGCCACTGATCATGCCACTAGCAAAAGGTCTTGTTCCCATTACTTAAGAAAAAGCCAAATATGGGAATAATCAACATAAGAGTCTGGGGAAGGCTTGCGGGGTAAATGAGCCGTGCGAGATCAGATCAGCAGACTTAGACACATGTTGTGATGTGTGAAAGGGACAGAGAATTACTCCTCGAGGTATCATAAGAGTCGACGGCTTTATACCAAGTGATAAAAATCCTTGGGTAAGTTTAGAATAAATTATAGTCGTAATTTACCTAATCTTTTCTGCCCCTCAGCCGTGACGGTCAAGTCTTTTAGCACCCTCTAGTCAATATTAAAATAAGAAATGAACTGCATCTCGCTTGAATGATCAGAGACATGGATGGTTGACCTCGCCTTATCGCTGTCGTCATCAATTAGTTCAGGCGGCGAGGCTTCGACTCTGGTCCTGGGATTCTGTCGAGTGCTGGCCTGTTTCCAGAACGGCGTAGTCAGATCATTTGACCTTTCTTCCAGCCAGTCATATCAAGGTATATATCAGGAGCATCAACAGCTACTGCTGATGGGAGTCGTAGTTGTAAACAGGCTGAGGTGTGTCCCCAACCCTTATTTCCAGTAGCTGAAAGACAAGCTTCGATCTTCTATATGCCAAGTACAATTTCATGCCAACCCCTCTTCCATCCATTGTCTGCATGAACAGTTACACCCCAATATCATACCACAAAGCCATCTGGTCCCATCCCCAAGGGCATTAACCGCCAACCCCCAACTCATACAATATACACCGGAATTCGACTCGCGTATGCGTCGCTTTTGTTGATATGAATGTCCATCTTATGGAAATCATGCAGCTGCAACCAGCACAGCATACGAAACACAAGCGTGCACCAAACCTCATTGATCTCGTGATCATGATAAACCTTGGCAGACTTGGAAGCCTTAGCATTTGAAATCTTTTCAGAGGCGAAAGAATCTTGTCTGGTTCTCATGTGCTTGCTCACAAGGCTCTGTTTGCTCACAATGCGGACCACGTTCTGTCGCACGCGATCAAAGTACATCTGAATCAGCAGACTTTCTCTCTCGTCCGCTGATGCCGAATCGATGTCGTGAATGGCGATATGTGCATCGTCGAAAACATCAGCATTAATCTCACTTTTGGCGTTATCAACGGTTTCATTCTTCTCGTGTAAAATGCTCATGATCTCATGGACATGCACACAGACAACCTTTTTGACCATCGATAAATCCGGCTTCTTCATCTTTCCAAAGTACTCGTCACACAGTTCGATTCCGCTACGCAGATGATTGAGGCCATTGACCAAGGTAGCTCCGTGAATGTCCTCGCCAAAGACGTCCAGTGTTGAGCCCTCGGTTCGCAGGAGAGGAAACTTTGCGTCTCTCTCCGCCCAGTTGAGAATTCGATTGACTTGTTCGCTATCCTTAAGGGATTGTTCACGGAGAAGTTTCAACGAGGTGATGAATTCGGCGAGTAAAGTGGGCAGAGAGAATGTGCTGGGATCCCAGTGGAAGACGGTTGGGTTCGGAAGCATGCGGAAGACAGTATCCTTCACATGTAGCATTTCACCGACCATGCCGAGAATCTCAAATGGTACTATTAAGAGGTCAGTCTTTGTTCATCTAATAATACACTCGGCACGACTTACCAGCGAACAGATGGCTATAACGAGCCTGATCAGTATTTTTGCGGAAATAGTTGACCGTCTTGATATCGCAGCCGAGAACCACAAGGGTCTTGGCGATCTCAGCGAGACTACCTAGCTGAAGACTTTCAGCACCTTTGGCCTCGTCGGCATAAACTTTTCGCTCTCTGTAGAAGATGGTGGGGGCCATGCCGAAGCACAACTGCTTGATATTGTAGCTGGGAATCACGCGGTTCTTTTCGAACCATGTCGGCCCTTGCTTCTGGAAATTGAAGCAGATACCAAGGCCATCAGTGTATGAGCCATAGACGACAAAACCATTTCCTTGAGCACGATACTGGTCGTTGTTTAGATCAAACTGCTTCCAGTGGATACCCAACATGCCTGCAATCTCAACAATGTGAGATATAGTCGTGGTGGCATATGGTTTCGCAAAGTCTTTGGGCATGCTATCCCAGGTACGCCTTTTTCTCTGCATGCAAACAAGCAATGAATGATGGGCTTGAGGCTCTTCCGATGGCACGGAGCCACGAGGACCAGTCGCCTTGCGCCACTCGGTTGACTTTTTGTCCTGCCACTCGCGAGATTCTTTTTCCATTCGAACGATGGCCATGAGCAGAGCACACCAGGTAGCCTTCTCATTGTCTGCCGTGTGGACGACCTGCTGCGTGCTCTGCTTGTACTTTTCATCGTATTCTTTTACGGTGTCTGTGTACTTGAAATTGGCGCTACTGCCATCCAAGCGGACAATCTTTTTGCTTTCGTCCTTTGCGAGAGCATCGTCACCTAACGGACCTCTGGTGTTGCTCGGTCTAGCGACAAAAAGAACAGGAGCCTCGAATTGCACCTCGAAGCGGAACTCGGACCAGACCATTTGACGTCGGGTAAATTGTGACCATTTCCCTATGACGGCTTCGCCGCAAGAGGAGAAGCCGGTGGCTGTGGCGAGATACTGCTGGAGAGCTTGGAGGATGGCGATGATAAAGGCCAGTACTGATATGACCAGGGCGACAACGGCTACAATGAGCTCGGTATTGTCATCGTCGGCCATGGTGAAAGAGGCGCTATCGCGAATGCATCCACTTGCGGAGAAGAGACAGAAACATTCCAAGCCTCAAATAGTCAACGTCTCGCGCAGCTCTACCAAGAGAGAGATAGGCTGATAAAATGCTGAGACGGAGGCTGACTGAGATTGTCCGGGGTAATATGTACTGTTCAGATTGTGCCTCGTTGCATGCACCAACCCCTTGAGTCGGTAGACCCTAGTCAGCCCAACAGGAGATGGCAGGGTACGCACGGAGCCGAGACTGGTGGCTAAGCTGAGTAGGATCCGGCCTATCCAATCATAGTCCAATTCACAACGCCATGACCATTCCATAGCGGCCCAGATTGGAGAATGTTCAGGAATTGTGGTGCAGACGAATTACGCGAAACTCACAAAACGACGATCAATCGTAGTCCCATGTCAACCCTACAGCCAGCTTGCGTATGCTGATTTATGCCGAAATAACCCAGTCATCCTATCAAACTATCATTGGATTGTAAAGTATCTCATCCTCGTGCTACATCAAGTCTCACTAGATCCCACGGCATCAGCCTCTATCAGCCGCTAGGGCCAAGTTCTGCGAGCCTCTAGCGCCGGTAAGGGCCTCAAAATATTTGGAGCCCATGTCTTCAACTGTCGTGCCACCAATTGTCTTACCGACGATATGTCCAATAAGCTCAGCATGTGAGATGACTCCTAAACGAATAGCATCATGCATCAAGTCAAACAAGTCGTGCTGGGAAACACCGCGACGAATGCGCTCTGTGACTATCAGCATTCTGTGAATCAATAGCGAGATTATGCGAACTCAACTTACTCTTCATGGCAAAGTCTCTACCCTTTCTGATCTTGATCTCAAACTTCTTCAGTTCGGTCTTTTCATATCTCGTCTTGACTCCAATCTCGTGCCCGAGGCTGGTGATCGTGTAGTCAAGGCCACCTCTGATGCTTTCAAACTTGAAGTGCCTCGCAAGGACTGGTTCTGTATGAGTATTGAATGTCAATAAAAGTCGAAGCTATTCGAGTTCAAGATAGAATCTACTAACCCTTCTGTTTCTCTTGTGCGGCCTTGATCTCATCTTCGTTGACAACCTCAAGGCCCAGGTCTCCTGCTGTCATATTGGCTTCTTTCAGAATATTACGGATGAACACGTCGTCCTCTGTGATCTATAAGTCTTCATTCCCATAGGTCCAGAATTGCTTACTATAAACGATGATTCCCTTTTCGAAGCGAGATTCTCCCGAGTAACAGATCAGGAAAAAGACGTCCACGAAGCCGACGAGGCGTATTTTACCGTCCCACCGTGAGCCATCCACGAGTATGTCCCATGGGTGTATGTCACTACAAATCATAAGTCAATATTCCTTCTCAAAAGTGGTAGCTGCATACTAATCGCATTCAAGACTCTTCAGATTGACTGATCTGCCAAACGTATCGAGCACCCGGTGATAGGAAGCCATAGTCAAGTTGTCAATGATGTGTGTAAGTGTCTTCTCCGATGAGATGAAATACGATGGATGTTCATTCTACAACTCAGAGTCTACTCCATACAAATACGGCTAAATTGCAACAGGGATGCATCTTAACCGTCCATATTATCCATATAGCGGGATATTGTGCTTTGACAATTCGGCGTGTCCGGGCCACTCCACCCATCTGCCGGAGGCAGCTATTCTGCATGTGATATTACGGCCAATAGGGAGATGACAGAAGCCAATAATTGCTTCTGGGGATTCTTACCGCACATGTGTTGACAACTGTATGTGGAGAGGATCCTCTCCCTCCAATCGCAAATGCCGATGGTGAAGTCAGGGACCGGGTCGATGGGGTCAGCTCATGCCGAGCATTTTAAGCGAATCTGTGGTTGTGTATAATTGGGTTGTAGTTGCATATGTGCTTACTATTCAGCTCATCCACATGCGTAGATCACTTACCAGAATAAGACAAGAATAATCCAAAACTCCTCGACGTCAATATCAGATGAAAAGCATGTCGGCAAATAGATCCGTGTTGGAGCCCTGTCCACGTAGCACCGCTGATGATCGACAGCAATAACCCTGTAAAGTTAAAGACAAGTCCTTAGCAGGCTGGATTTCAAGCCGTAGCCGAATAATACTCCACAGCTTTTATCCTCTTTCAATAGATTCTTGCGAGGTATCCACCAGACGCATATCAACTTACAATCCTATAGAACCTACAAGAACTTTGTTCAGACGAGACTTTGGCCAGACTCGGACTACACAATCCAAAGTCAACAGCCATGGATAACATCACGGAAAAGATAGCAAAGGTCACCGACCTAGGCACATACACAAACCTCACCCCGGAATATCTCAAAAAGCTGTTTGATGAAATCGGCGGCAGTCCCGAGAAACTACGTACCATTCTGAACCTCTGGTTTGTCCCAGACTTCAAGCCAACATTCCACGAGCCGCAAAAACATGCTTTCAGCGGACTTCAGGATATTGACTTTCTCGATCGACCAGACACAGAGCAGACTCAACGTCCCCTGCGTCTGATTGATCTTGAGACGGGAAACCTTGTCGATGTTTGGAATACCAGTCCACTAGACTCGTATTGCATGCTATCTCATCGATGGAAGGGAGATGAGATTACTCTCACTCACATCAAACGAGCGAGAGCAAAACATATGGAGCGCTCGAGGAGTGGACAGCCAGTTGAACAAATTGGTGACATCCAAATGGTTCTCGAGCAGTCCAAGCTTGATATTGTTGAGCAAGAGGATGTCATCCTATCTTTGCTGGGTAGCAACCCCAACGGAAAGACCGTTGCAGACCTTCTACAGATGAGGCTCAATGCCAGTGAAGCCAAAGACAATGTCAACTGGGCACGCCAAGACCGCGACACCAAGAAGTCAAAGGCCGAGCGATGCAGAATTGAGAAAGACATGTTTGATCATCTCATACACCACCCCCAACAGGGTGCCGATGATACTACGGGAGATGCCCTTGTCATTTCTCCAAACACAGTCGGCCCAAAGTCTGTCACGTCTGAGGTCGTTGATGAGGCACAGAAGGCGTACCTAGATGCTCAGGAGAAGCTCGCCATCTTGGAGCAGAAACAAAACAAGGCATATAACGATGCCGAGTTCTTACGCAACGCAGGTCGACTTGGCGATGCTGTGGATGAAATGGTCAGCCGTCTCCAGTTATGGAAGTCAGCTATCAAGCTCCACAACTCAATGAAGGAGACCCTCAAGATCTTCCAAACGAAACTCTTCCCTAAGCAAGGTGCCTACTACATGTGGTCCGACACTTGCTGTATCGATAAGCCCAACTACGGAGAACTATCGCAGTCACTTTCGCTCATGGGTGATTGGTATGGGAACGCTGCGTTCTGTCTGGTTCATCTGGACTCGACCTTTCGGGCAGCTGATGCCATCGATGACTGGAGATACTTCAAGGGCGAATCAGATGTGCCCGAGTCTGGCAAGCCTGCTATTTCCAGCTTTAGAGCAATTGACGGCACTAACCCTGAATGGGCAAATCGTGCTTGGACGCTTCAAGAGCTGGTCATGAGCAAGATGGCTTACTTTACCAACTCAATATGGCAGCCGTTGAGTCGACCTGTTGAGAATCTAGGATATACTTATCCTTTGATCCCGTTCGTTGAACTCTACACACGTGGTGACATCAACAATATGTACTTGGAAGCTTTCGATTCCAAAGAGGCCAGGACAGACACGCTGAACGCAATCCGAAAGTCTGAGACTCTAAGTGCACTACTGGACCAAGAACACGTTGTCGATATCAGCAACGGTGACGAAGACCAAGCGGCTTCGGAGAACGTTGAGATTGCTGTGTATCTTATCTCCCTTCTCCGGGCTCTGGATTTCACATTCCCGGCTGATATGACAGCTGAGACAGCAATTCCTGAGATGAGTCGGGCTGTCTATCTTGCCGCTTGGAATGTTTCCGGAGGCAACGACTCCAATGAGCGAGCAAGAAAGATCTTCGAAGAGCTTGGGAGCCATATACCCTGTACCTTCAGGTCAGAAGACGTGACTGTGGAGGTGAAGGCTCAAGATGTGGTCAACTTCCTCTTGGCGTATCTTGTCGCTGAGACGAAAGATCTCATTGTGTCTGACCGAAAGTTGATTGCAGGCTTCGGCCAAGTGAATCAACTGGAATCTTGGAAGCAAGGCACTATACGCAGTGGCTTCTCAGCCGAACGTGTCCTGCAGCTTGCATGTCGCCGCAAAGCAACTGCACCAGTCGATCACGTATATTGTCTGATGGGTATCCTCGACGTTCGCTTCCAGTCGTTTTCTGCAGAAGGCTATCCCAAGGCCTTATCACGTCTGCTCGACGAGGTCATCATCACCCATAACGATGTGTCTGTCTTCAACTGGGCGGGAGTCGAGATGGGAAGCCCTGTGCGGGGACGTTCCATGTACCCTGCTTCCCACAGGGCTTACGGCAATGAGGAAGACCGCGGTAGACGTTACAACATGATGATTGCCGCCGATGAGCAAAAGAAGCGCAAAGAAGCTATGGTAACTTATCAAGGTATCATCAGAATGCTTCGAGAGGCCATTGATTGCGTCAAAGTCAAGAACCACAAAGATATTCCTTTTGAGTGGGTGGAGGAAATCTCTGCCTTCATCAAAACAACCAAGTTCAACAAACTTCGAGAGCAGTCCGAGAGTATTGGAAAGATTCTGCGATATATCAAGGACTCTTGTTTCCAGCCTCCTCCACCTCCACCTCCACCAATCGCTGAAAAGGAATCGCCTGTGGAACCAAGCACACCTGTGGCCACTGATGAAAAGTCTGGTTGGGGCTTTAGCAAGCCCTCATTATCGAGCATGAGGATGAACCATGGTATCAAAACTCCAAAGATATCAGGCTTTGGAATCCCTAGTATCAGTAAGCCGTCGTTTGGAAGACACCATTCTGAACCAGTGGATAAGGTCACTGTCCTTGAAGCTGCCTCTCCTGAGCCGCCAAAACAAACAGCGCCCGAGATGCCTGAGTGGATGCTACTCGACCAACAAGTTAAGGAGTATCTGGCAAGCCTCAAGTCGACAGACCAGAGCGCCAGCACCAGCACCAAATGCACACTGCCCAGTCAGATCCAGGAGCTCGAGCTTGAAGCTCCCGAGCTAGAGGATACCAAGAGAAATCACGAAGCCAACACGATTGGCTCTTCTCTTGATGACCTCATTTGCCCCAATCCAATCATTATTAACAGTTCCGGAATCGAAGGCATCTTCGATATACAACGCGTTATTGTTACCATGATTGATCGGGAGAAGCTCTTGAGACAAGTGGCAAGGGCGACGAGTCCTAAGCAAAAGATCTCAGGCTGGTGTACAGTCAGTACAGGGTTCGCCAACGTGGTTGTCAATTTCGCTTGTGAGCAGCATGTGCTTAAGGCACAGCTCAATGTTGAACAGGCTGTTGAAGATAAAATCGTCAGAGAAGATCGAGCGAAAAAGATCCATCATGATTTGGAACTATCGAGGACAAAGGAGTCAAAAGATGATGGCTCACCAGCCAAGGAGGATCAGCCCAGTGAGGCCGACCAAGTCGACAAGAAAAGAATGGATAGTTGGAAGCCTACAAAAGAGGAGCAAACTATCGTTCGGATCATCGACTTCATCCAAGAGCCACAACTTCAACTCGTCGCAGGCGAGTGGGCTCTGGCGAGATTCTCTGGAGCACCAGGAGCCAAGTGGTTTCTGTGCTACCTGGAGCTGGGCGCCACCCACTCATTCTACGGCCGTCGTATTGCCACAACTGAAATCAACTTTGACAACTCAGCGGTTGAGCCTGGGCTCGTCAAAGTCTGGGAGGCTTACATGGAACGAAAGAAGAATAAGATGTGCAAGATTCTGAACATGTACATCAAGAGCTCTTTCAACGCTGCCAAAAGCCAGGAAAGGCTGAAGAAGACTTCTGACATCGCGGCGCAAAGTTATGGAAGACTTATGGATGTGAAGAATCACAGCCTCGATAGGGTCATGAGCATGGGCTCCCCATCATCTTCTATGCTCAAGCTTCCGTTCTATGAGACGACCAAGGATGATAAACCCACGGAGGACTCGGACTCGGACGATGAGGAGGATTCAGGGAAGGGATTCCTTGATGATATACTCGACCAGGGTAAGGAAGCTGCCACAGCTTTGGGAGAATACACGGTTCTTGCGGGGTATGAAAAGCTTTTCGAAATGCAAGCCAAATATTTGGATAAGCATCTCGCCACTTCTGTCTTGAAAAGAACGCCTAAGAGTCTCCAGACGGCGGTGGAGAGCGTGGATGAGAATAAGGGTTTCTTACCGGCTATGTTCCACTCATCCAGGCGGATACATATGTTCTGAGTAAATAATCAAGGGCCTAAGATTATGTTTGATCAATGCGGGTGTTTCATAGTATATTCTGTATCAAATTTGAACAACTATATCCTTCCAAGTAAACTGCAATGCCAGACTGCCAGTCAATCACTGGACGTCTTAGTTGGGCGTCCAGTATTAATGACTCAGACGGTGTACTGCGAGCAAGTAAATGTTAAATAGTGCATGTACAAGGCCCTGATGCTGACATCAAGCTGCCCTCCTAGTCAAGGCAAAGCCTTGCTCTGACTCTCGGTGTTCCTAGACCTCTTCCTTTAGGCCTTCCTTTGGGGCCTTTTCCTCTTCCATTTCCATAATTACCCTCTAGGGGGGCTTGTAGCCGGCTTACCTCTGGCGGCCAATTGAGAACCTTGCAGGGGGCCTCCTTAAGCAGAAGGTAACCTAATCCGTTGCTTGCGGCCCCGGAAGGATGATACTGAAGCCCTGAGGTATATAGTGCCTCTCACTCCGTTTTTAGATTTATCTTTAGGTGTGGCTCTACCTAATTAAGTTCGCAGGGGAAAATGCAAACGAAACGATTGACAA
Source organism: Fusarium graminum (assembly GCA_013266165.1). Classification (NCBI taxonomy): domain Eukaryota; kingdom Fungi; phylum Ascomycota; class Sordariomycetes; order Hypocreales; family Nectriaceae; genus Fusarium; species Fusarium graminum. The sequence goes on from JAAGWP010000418.1 coordinate 28,254, forward strand.
TTAGTCACTGACTTGCAAGTCGCCACCAGGTATCAAGTCATCACATGCAAGCGACTAGCGACTATTTGGGGATCTTCTTGATTGTAGAGTCTACTATGAAACGGAGCCAGAGGAAATAGACCTCCGTATCTCGGAAGTTCCCCAACCCCCAGTCCAAGCTCGGTATCAAACAAGTCTGTTAGAGTCGTATGAAGCAAAAGGAAAAGAGAACCAGAACTTCGTCCCAGTAAACTTCTCCCACTTCCACTACACGTTGATTCTTGCTTGGGCGGCGAGGTAAGAGTTCAAGGTATCCTCAGTTCATGAGCTTTCTCATCATCCTCAAACGGAGAATCAGAGCGGTTTTCTTCCAAGACTGGCTTGCCTCGCATCTGTGCCCAAACCGTCTTGTAAACAGGCTTAGCGAATAGCGCGTCCATATCTTCCAGTGTGATTCCTAAGTTGATATGTCAGCAAGTAATTCATGTTGGACAGAATGCGCAGCTTACCTCTGGTTTCTGGTACAAAGAATGTAGCCCAGACACCCATGCATACGAGGATTGAGCCGAAGAAGAAGTAAGCTCCATATCCTAGATCTGAAATCATGTAAGGCGTAGACCGGGCAATGATAAATGAACCCAACCACGTGTCTGCTGTAGTGATGGCTACACAGAGCATACGGATATCGAGAGGGAAGATCTCAGAAGCGTATGTCCATGTGATGCCCTGCCAGGTCGCACATATAATGATGGCGTTGATGTAGACACACACGATGGCCAGGTATCCCCATCCATCGCGATTTACAACACCAGCTGCAGCTGCCGCAGCTGGGTCTGCCTCCATCACGTATCCGCCGATATATAGCATCGGGATACAACCAAGGGCAGCACCCCAGATCAAACCCTTGCGGCGACCGACTTTCTCGACAACCCAGAAGGTGAAGAGGAACATACCAAGCGTTTTGGAGATACCATAAAAGCCAGTGGAGAAGAGCTTGAGGGAAGTGCCTGGGATGCCGAGACTCTCGAAAATGCGAGGGGCGTAGTAGGTAATGATGTTGACACCAGTGAAACTTTGAAGAAACATAAGAGCCATACCGATACCCATACGGTTACGAACACCCTTCTGGAAGAGCTTCTTGAATTGCTGCTTCTTGCTCATCTTATTGGTGCTTCGCTCTTCAACTTGCGCACGAATATCGGCCATTTCTCGACGGACGTATTCATGGTCAGGAGAGAGTCCTCTAATTTGGGAAAGGATCTTCTCGGCAGCTTCAAAGTGGTCACCACGTGCAAGCCAACGAGGGGACTCAGGACACCACATCATACCGAGTGCAAGACCAACACCGGGTAAAAGCTGAAGACCTAGAGGAACAATCCACTGCGTCTTGGTCTCAACATCGATAGTACGGTCAGTAGCATAGTTGATCCAGAAACCAAGCATGCCACCGCCCTGTGACGCGATTTCGAAGATACCAACGAGACGACCACGGATAGACGGCGGAGCTGTTTCACTGATATACACGGGGACTGTCAGAGACGATGCTCCAAGCCCAAGGCCAGCTACGGCCCTTCCAGCATAAATCATGTTCAGGTTTCCGTTGGCGGCAGTCATCAAAGCGCCGCCGAGCAGAAAGACTAGGGCGGCGCCCATGATGGTCTTCCTGCGACCCCATTTCTCAGCAATGGGGAATGTGCACAGGGCACCGAAGAAACAGCCAGCCTATATAATGAGTATCAAATATGTCACGGGAACATGAGACATACCTGAAAGGTGGAGACGATGTTTCCCTGGATGGTGTCACGCTGTGTCTTTTCGACGAGGTCAAGGCCAAAGTCCCTCATGAAAGAGGTCAAAGCCATTGTCCCTCCAATAACAGAAGTATCATATCCGACTACCAATTTCAGTATGCATCTCTATCAACTTGTACAGTATAGACTCACTGGCGAGGGCGGACATGCTAGCCACCGTGGCAATCAGGTGGATTCGCCAGTTCCGCACCTCAGGCGGATCATTGGTGCCCGACGCATGAGTAGAAAAGCCCATAGATTATTGGAATAAGAAGGATTTGGTAGCAAAGAAGCTGTTGTGTAGCAAAGCAGGTACTGCGAAACTTGTGAGTGTCTGTTGTCTTTCATCCAGCGGGGAAGCCGAGCCTTTTTAACATTACTCAAAGGCCAGCATCGTCATCCACCAAAGTTGGCCATTGAATATGACTGGATAAGATCGCCCGGTGATGTGCTACTCCACCAGTTTCCCCGTGGGGTAGCAAACGAGATAAGCAGGGATATATTGGTGGCATCGTTGTGGTGCTTGTGATCATGAGTGTGTCTGTGGGGTCGCCAAGACTGCATGAGGGGATATCTAGGGTGCTTGTTTCCGTAAGGGCATGTTGGATGTCACCATTTCCGTCTAGACTCGGTTGTTGGATGTGTCGGCTTTGTTATCCTTTCGCCATGGTTAATGACGCATGGGACACATATCGAAAGAGGCCATGTCATACGATGATGAGAGAGGCCTTACAGCTGGCCATACAATCCTCGAATTTGTCAGTCTTCCATCTCAGAATACTTACCTGAACCCGTTTCGTATGTCGCCAGAATTTCGGAGCATCAGGGTCCAAGTACTGCCTTCGGAGTCTTGGAGATCTACGCGCCGACCCGCCATGCAGAGTTTAGGTCTGGAAACAAGCTTCAAGCATAAATTAAGCGCAAGTCTCATAGCAAAGATGATTGGGTGCACCGATACATGACTCGCGCCATCCTTCCCCTCGGCAAACAGAACTATGCGCCGAGATCCTTCTTCCCCGCTTGAATCAGGCAATTTCTCATGGCGATACGACGCTGTATTTTTGTTATGACCAGGGATTTTCGTAAGTCCACGAGAATTAGACGTGGCACCTGCAATGCCCTACGCGAATGGGTGAACAAGTGGGGGCAAGAAAATTGCCTCGGGGTTCAAATGATGCAAATTCGGTTGTTGATTTTAGTTATTGTGTTCTCAGATGATTTGTTTCCCAGCGTGAAACACTACTATCGAGGCGGGAAAGAGTTCGCTACACAGCCACCATCAGCTCTCTACCGATCACTGGGAATCCTCGACCTCGGGAAAACTCGGACGTTCAAGGCAGAACATAACACCCTCAAAATACATCTGCGACCCTAGCCCAGCATCAGCCGTCTTGACGTTACATCCCCGGATTCTAAGCTCCATCGACAAATAAGCTTAAATGACTTGGCGCCAGTGGATGCTCGATAAAGGGTCAACGGCCCTACGGATTTGTGGAATAGCTTCGGCGACCAGCTCTACAGAGATACCCCGCGCGGAGATGCTCAAGCTTGTGATGTTATTGACTAGCGTCTCTATCTTGCGGGCGTCGAATGACCTGATGTTCGGAAGTCGATATCCGTTGTTGACTAATGCGCATATATTCAACGGCATCTGAACGAGCATAGCTGTTGGCCATCGTGCCTTTTGATTTCGAAACTCCATACTACGTAATCAACTTGAGGGTCAACCTGATCTGTTGAAATACTTCCTCAGTACGCTCGACTTCACAATTTCAACAACTATTACGAACTTTGATTTCTTTCGCTATCTATGAATTCCTGCGGCTCCAGACCAAAGGGTTGTCATAGATTACTGGAATACTCAAGTTCACAAGAGTAAAGACCATCTAGAGTGCCGCCAGGTGAACAGACTCATGCCAGCAGGCGAATTACTTTCGAGGCTAAACATATTTCCCCATTATAAATCAAACATACGACTGCCTCTGTTGGTTCAGTAAGAAGTACTAGCGCATATTTACCCTGGACCGCGTCACTAACCCTGTATAGCCGGTTACTTTTTTACTTACATGCTCCAGGGCCCTATGTAGTGCATCAACCATGAAGACAACCCTCCACTAAGCAATCTGGTAGAAAGCAACTCTCCTTTTCTCGTGGTTGTTTTGTACGGTAATTGCCATAGAAAACAGTTAACTTGAAGTCATCAGTAAATCCATCAACATCGATCTTTCCTGCTCAAAGCCATTTCTCGTTTGTGAAAAGAAATATAGCTTACCTGCAACATAAACCAGCATTTACAGATGATTTTACAAAGTATGGATGAATTAGCTAAATTTGTCCAGAATGTTCTCATTTCTAGCCAACACTGCGTTGTCCTCACGTGACGTGATATCGGGCACGAACTTGCAGGAAGTCGTGTACTCACAGCCTGATTTGACTTCTCTCTCCAACATCAGCGACAGTAAGCTCATCGCATCCTCCGGCCACGTGTTAAATGAGACTCTTAGAAGGAACGCTGCCCAACCACGGTTAGAGGTGATACAATTCCAGCCCGACGGTAATCCTCAAGATGGCCCGCCGACAAATTTCTGATGACGATGATGTCGTATTGACCCATCACGTGAAGCGGCGCCGGTTTGATCATGAGGTGTTGGAAGATGGCTCGCGGCATCATCGCTATACTGTTGCTTGGATTTGCGCCCTACATATTGAGATGGCCGCAGCCCGAGCAATGCTCGACGAGGAACATATCGGACGTCCGAGACAGGACAACGATACTAACTCATATGTCCTTGGCTCCATATCTGACCACAACGTTGTTATAGCATGTTTGCCTATCAATCAGTACGGAACAAACAATGCCGCGAGTGTTCTGAGCAATATGAAGAGGACCTTTCCTGATATTCAGATTGGCCTGATGGTGGGCATTGGTGGTGGGGTACCCACCAAAGCTGATATACGACTCGGAGATATTGTTGTGGGAGTACGAGTCATGCAGTATGACCTGGGGAAAACACTGAGTGGAAGCTTCCAACGTATAGGAGTCCCCAAATTTCCTGACTCTTCCATTCGCACCGTCATCTCGAATATCCGATCGCGTCATGAACTGAATGGCAGCCGCGTTCCCCTGATACTGGGCGACAAGATGAGCAAATACCCTTCTTATTGTTTACCAAGTGAGCCGGACCGCCTGTTCAAACCATCATACAATCATGACCCCTCGGTTCCTGCTTGCGATGGATGTGACCAGTCTAAGCTCGAAGCGAGAAAGGTGCGATTATCCACTAACCCAGCCATCCATTATGGGGGCGTTGCCTCGGCAAACATGGTGATGAAAGATTCAACTACCCGCGACGAGATCGCGCGGGAGCTTGACGTTATTTGTTTTGAGATGGAAGCTGCGGGTCTAATGGATATATTGCCATGTCTACCCGTTCGAGGCATCTGCGATTATTCCGATTCACACAAAACTAAGGAATTCCAACGGTATGCTGCTGCAACGGCAGCAGCATATACATATGAGTTCTTGGAAGTTTGGGGCGGTGGCGCAAGGCCAAACAAGACTAAAATTAATCGAGTTCAAAGTAAGTGCCCTCCGACCTACTACACCCTGCACGTATAGTTTTTTCAGTTTGACTGCATTACTTACCTCTCACAGCCAAGCATTGTCAATCGAGCGAACAGGGCAAGAGGTTTCTCGAATCTCTCAGTTTCAAGGGAATTGACGCCCGTAAAACCACCATCAAAGCCGCACACTCTAAAACCTGTCGCTGGTTCCTGAATCATCCTGATTACCTGTCTTGGATCGATCCACAAGATTTACCTCAACACCACGGCTTTCTCTGGATTAGAGGAAAACCCGGAGCCGGAAAGTCTACGATTATGAAGTTCATCTACCTACAGGCGAAAAAGAAAGACCAAAACCAGCAAAGCCTGACAGCTTCGTTTTTCTTTAATGCTCGGGGCGACATACTGGAGAAGACAATTTCAGGGATGTACCGTTCTTTGCTTTTGCAGCTTTTCGGGGGTTTTCCTGATTTGACTTGTGTCTTGGCTGACCCAGATATTGTCCCTCAAAGTCAGGCAGGTTGCCCTTCCCTGAATGTTTTAAAGGACCTTCTCCGTAGCGCGGTTTCTATGCTGGGCAAAAGATCATTCACCTGCTTTATCGACGCTCTTGACGAGTGTGACGAGCAGCAAGTAATGGATTTGGTCGAATACTTTGAAGAATTGGCCGAGCAATGCACGGAGGATGGTGTACATCTGCATATATGTTTCTCCAGTAGGCACTATCCATACATCGACGTAAGACTGGGCATCCGTCTCGTTCTGGAAGAACAGATAGACCACGCCAGCGATCTCGAAAGTTATATCAAAACTCATCTTCGAGTTGATGACCCTTCACTTTTCACAGAACTTCAAGAAAAGATGCTTCAGAAAGCAGCTGGAGTTTTTTTGTGGGTTGTCCTTGTGATTGACGTGCTGAATCAAGAGAATCGGCGTGGGCGACTATCTCTCAAGAAGAGGCTCAGGGAAGTTCCAAGCGGTTTGAGTGAGCTTTTTAAAGACCTTCTGAGGAGAGATACTACCAATATGGATGAGCTCCAGTTGTCTCTTCTATGGATCCTCCTCAGTAGGCGGCCGCTCAAGCCGGATGAGTACTACCATGCAATCTGGTCGGGTCTATCAATAAAAGGGTTGGCAGATCCTGATCCTCCTGAGGTCAACACTACTGATGCTAAGGAATGTTTCGACCGATGCGTGGTCAGCTCGTCTAAGGGATTAGCTGAGATCGCTAGGTCTATGTCAACAGTTCAATTCATACACGAATCGGTTCGTGACTTTCTCATTAAAGATAAGGGCCTCGGTCAGTTATGGCCTGAACTTGGACCGGATTGGGAAAGTGTCGGGCATGAGAAGCTTAAGCTTTGTTGTTACTCTTATTTCCAGATGTTTGTGGGCCTAAAGGGCAGTGCTGAGCCTCTGGAGAGTTCTGGTGTTTGGGAGGGATGCGTAAAATATCCAATGATCGATTACGCCAGCCAATTCGTCCTACATCATGCCAATTGCGCGGGGAGCGCTATTTGTCAGACGCAATTCTTGAGTCAGTTTAGAATGGATCGTTGGGTTCCAGTTGTCAATCTCTTCGAGAAAATTGGGACTAGCATATATACTGCCACATCAGGACTACTCTATGTCCTTGCGGACGGAGGTTATTCTTCACTAATACGGGCACCGCTGTTGAGCGACCCTGAAATCGATATGCCCTCTTTTGAAGATAAATACGTATACCCACTCATTGCTGCCATGGCGAAAGGGGATAAGGAGAGCGTGGCCGCCCTCTTACGTCTTCCTCCGGACTCCCATGATGAGACTCACATCACAAGTACTCTTGTACCTAATATCAATGCTGGAGGCAAGTATCACACACCTCTATCTTGGGCTTCTGAGTATGGCTACAAGGGCCTTACACGGTTTCTAGTCTCGATAGGTGCACTGGGAAAGGAGAAGGAAGCAGGACGACGAGGGACGCCACTCACGCTTGCTATCAAGAGAGGACACGCGGAGATAGCAGGATTCTTGATTGATAATGGGGCAGACTGTCTAGCAGCCACGGGAAATGAGTCTCCAATCTTTCTTGCGTCAGGAGAGGGGCTCTTGGGAGTGGTTGAAGCCCTCCTTGACCGGGGAGTCAGCCCTAATTCTCAAGGTCCTGGTGGGTTCCCTACATTATGCCATGCTGTTGGCCATGATCGAAAGGAAGTTGTAGAACTCCTTTTGGAAAGAGGAGCAAATGTTGAGTTAGAGACTGCAACCGGAAGGCGGGCGCTTCATCTGGCTGTAAACAGCAACAAATCCGAGGCAATAATGAAGGTACTTCTCAGATATGGAGCAGACATCGACGCTCGAGATTCGTCAGGTCAAACCCCCCTTTTCGAAGCTGTGCATAGATGGGGTACAGGGAATCCGATGGGCTCACTTGACATGATGAAATTATTGATCGCAAACGGAGCTGACATCAACGCCCGTGACTTTGACGGCCGGACCTGCTTGTTGAAAGCTGCAGGAACAACAGCCCTATCAATGACATTAAGCGCAGGTGACTTGATAGAGTTCTTGGTCAAAAATGGAGCAGATATCCATGCCGAAGACCCTGCAGGTCAAAGTTGCCTTCATATTGCGGCGACGGCATTTTATCTAGACTTACTCAAGGTTGTTCGGATCCTTCTCGAACTGGGGTCAAAAGTCAATGCTCGCAATCTGAAAGGAGAATCTTGCCTTCATATATTGAGGGAACGGCATTTAGCTGGACCGTATGCAGAGGATGTGATACAGCTACTCATAACCTATGGCGCAGACATAAATCTCTGTGATAACAATGGGAGAACACCATTACACCCCACAACCCGACATATGGACTTAGATATTTTCGAACAGTTGGTCGAACAGCCAGAGTCGAACCTGAACGTACGCGACTACTCGGGCAGAACCCCACTGCACTATGCAACTGCTATAAAGAACTTGGTTGCGATCGGCTGCTTGATCGATGGAGGAGCGGATGTCAATTCATCAGACAACAACGGGAGAACGCCTCTGGATATCGCAATAAGTGCAGGGTATGAAGTAGCCGTGCAGCTCCTTGTTGAGAAGGGAGCAGTCAGAGGGAGTGCACAGGCCCCTTCTGGAAGTTAGTCAGGGACATCTATAGGTTAGATTTCGCTTCCATCTGATTATGTATTATATGAGGATGGTTATGGCAGTGTCGTATTTTCCTCGTTATTACTATTGTACTCGCGTTGCACTCGTTGTGTAGGCCTCAAGGGATAGTTTATTGTCACAAGGATCGTGATTTGTGAGATTGATGATCCTTTCAAGAAAGAGGTGATTCTTCCGCTATCTTAGACTACTCGAAATCCGGCTGCTTCCTTCGAATATCTGAGGTAGTATCGTTTACACTATTCCCACTTGGACTTATTCTTCTCAATAAATTCTCTCCACGTGACCGGCTTCTCATCGAGCAGATCCAAGCTCTCCTTGAGATCAGCATCACCATAGTAACCTGGGTCCTCCAGGAGAATCATGTTCTCGGTCAACTCATCAGCAATAGGCGCGGGTAGGAAAGTCTTGAAGACTTCGGCAGGAACTTGGTTGAAAGTGGCTGGCTTGCCCATAACTTCGCTAAATTCGGATATGATGCGGTTAGGGGAGTAGTAATCTGTGGCTGCAAAGATGCGCTTGTTGAGTGTACCAGGGAAGTTCTTGATAGCAGCCTTGACAAATTTGCCTGTTTGAAATTAGTTTACTTGAACGTTTAGTTGTGGTTAATAAACTCTTACCCATATCGGTATTCACATCAAAGATAGGCACCTTTGTCTTGTCGCCCGAGGTAGGGAGGGCCCAGCCAAAGCTACCATCCTCGTTCTTACGAATTGTACCAAACAGGTTGGAGGCGAAGAAACCGGGAAGAACAAAGGAAGCAGGGACGTTGATTTGTCGGATGTATTCCTCGATCTCAGCTTTGCCCTCAAAATGCTTGATGTGGGTAAGGCGGCCATCGCTAAGCTTGTTGGTATCGAGGAGAGATGAGAAGATGAGCTGCTTGACACCAGCAGTCTTGCATGCATCAGCGACAGCTTTCCCTTGGGAAACCTCTGCATTCCCACTGCCGGTGTCCCAGTAGTTGGTGACGAGGAAGACAGTGTGAGCATCCTTGACTGCTGGAGCAACTTGCTCGGCGGTGTTCATGTCGGCCTGTTGAGTGTCAGATTATATCGATCATAACTTGCCATCATATCTTACTGCCACGACTTCAACGCCCTTTGAACTAAGCTCTTTGGCTGCAGGCTTGGAGACATCACGGGTGATGCCCCGAATCTTGAACTCTTTGGAGAGAGCGGGGTCATTTAGAATGGCTCGAATGACTGAACCACCTTGGTTGCCAGTGGCACCGAAAACAGTAAGAATCTTTGACATTTTGAGTATTAAAGGTAGTTGAGGTTTATTGAGTGTTTGGATAGGGAAGTAGATGTAGATTTGAGAGTTGGATTTAAAGATATGGAACCGGAACTATCTGCTGCGACAAGGACTATTTTATAAATGTGACACAGCAATGATGCTTACTCTGTATGTACTACATCAGTATCACCGGCGTAAGCTGCATAATCGACTTCCCTAACAGAATTGATTCTTAGAAATCCAGGCCTTATCCATCGACGGGATAATTGGTGTGCCACTGTACCGGCCATTTGCCCTGTGGAGCTAATGTACTGTTGATGCATGTGATTGGTATGTTATCTGCTCGGTGTACGCCAAAACAACGAGATACCTTTTTAACCAAACAGGGAAGGGTTAAAAGAACCCAATTGGTGGTTTTAATTTAGTGGTGATAAATGTGTGGTAAAAGCTGACAGAGCTCGAATCCTTCGTGAGACGAGCTGTACACGGATTTGTCACCCTGCAGTCGTGCCGCGAAAAAGAGGGGCTCGGGTAACGATGCGAATGCCGAGCGCTAAATACGGTATTACCTTTGTAATACGATATTCCAAGTGCTTATTCCGCATAATCCTTGGAATCTCGATCATCTTCATTCCTCGCTTCACTTCTCGCTGTCCGATCATGCCGAGATCAATCAAGGTCACGTGAAACCGCGACACCCGTGCACAGTCACGTGCACTCGTCTCATTCTGCAGGTGCTCTCACCGAAGCTTTTGCAGCAGCGCGAAAGGTAGCAATTTTTCGTCAAAAAACGCCCATCATGTCAAATATGGCCGGATCGCAATCTGACGAGAGCGAAGATGAGAAGCAACCCGTTCACGTGCAAAGTCAGGACGAATCTAGCGAGAATGTGTCCAGCGACGAAAGCTCTGATGATTCCGATGGTGGAGGCTTGCTCGACACCATGGCTGCAGATACTGATGACGATTCGGGCGACGAGTCTGATGACGAAGATAACGAAGACAACGACCACTACCAAAATGGACTGAGCCATAGCTCAACTACTGGTAGCTTCTCCCAATTCTGTCGCCTTCCCACCGAGTTGCAGTATCGCATTTGGGAATTATTTTGTCCCGAACTCAGCGCTCGTTATCGCGTACTCGACTTTCTCATCTCATATGGAACCACCAGGCACCCTGAGTCGGCCACCTCTCTAGTCTGGACTGTGCGCGACGGCATCGCCTTGGAGGATCAGACCAGGAATCTCCGCACTGTTTTTGCCGTTCACCAAGCATCACGCGCCCTCGCCACTAACGCCTTCCCAAATTCTCTCAGCATAGATGCTGGCACTGGAGACGCGGTTGTTGCTTTCAATCGAAACTCAGATGTTATCCTTGTCAATGGACTCACTTGTCCGCCTGGCAAAAACATTTTCCATCTTCCGGAGTTTGCCAGCGAAATCAAAAACCTAGCTCTTGGTGGCCCTGACATTCTTGACGACCTTAGCGGATCCGATGTTCCCACGCTTTTGAACCAGTTTACGCAGCTCGACTCATTTTACGTGAGCATTTCGAGCATAGACTGTCAGAAGTCCACGCTGGGATGGTGCACTTCTGACCTCGTAAACCACTATCGAACTCAGACATATGAAAAGCAGGCAGGACTCGGTGAAGATTTACAGTTCTTATGGTGTTGGCCCGATCTTCAACGGCACCCCGATTTTGCGAGGTTTCAGATTGATAGAGATACATGGGATAATCTACCCGATCCTCTGGGAAGCACATTGGAGCGAAGACGGCTGAAAGCATGGCCTATGGTCGCTTTTGAATACGAACGTGGTCTCAGACGATATGAAATGCTACAAACACTCGGACCAGACCTGGGCGATGATACAAGCTCGGATGAGGAGGACGACGATGGGGATAATGGATCCAACCTAGACGAGTACGAAAGCGATGGCATTGATGATAATGAGGTTGTGGAGACATATGACGATTCAGATGATGAAGGGATCTCATTAGCCAGCAGATCACCTGAAATCTCTCGCCAGCAATTCCAGGAGATATCTGATGACGAAGAGGAGGATGAAGACGATGGGGTTGCTGGCGCAGATGCTGGCGCCAATTTTTCCAGTCCAGAGCCCGATGAGGAGCCTGAATCCGCGCCAGTACAACGTGGGCGCAAGCGCCGAGTAGTCTCAGACTCTGGTGACGAGGAAGAGGAGGATGTGCAGCCTTCAAAGCGCGCAAGAATAGGTCGTGTTGTTGATTCTGATGATGAAGATGAAGACGATGGGCCAGAGATTTCGCAGGGAGTGCCAAGCCGCAACCGCCCAAGAACGGTTGTTTCCGACGATGAGGATGAAGACCATGCATCAGAGCAGGGTGGTGTTTCCAGACAATCAGATGCAGATGACGCAAGTGGCTCTAGCGAAGACAGCGAGGAAGAAAGTGACGAATCGGAAGACGAAGACGCGCCGCCTGCCAAGATGTCTCTAGCCGAGAGATTGCGGCTGCATCGAGAAGAGAATCCCGTCGATAATCGCGACTCTGACGATGATGACAGCAGCCGGACTGCTGATGCGGATAGCGAGGAAGATGAAGATGAGGATGAAGAACGAAATCCTTTCCTCGCGGGCATGGCAGACGAATCAGACGGAGAAGGCGAGGACGATGACGAAGACGACTACTAATTGCATATTATTGAACTTCCTATATCTTGATTATCTATAGAATATAATACAACGTAGAACCTGGTCCAGCAATGGACTTCTCAAAGAGACTTCCCACTCGCAAGAAGCGCAACAAACTGCTCAATCCTTTTGGTACGCGTCTCAGGCCGTTTCGCTGTTTCCAAACGTTGTATAAAAGTATATCTCTTCGTCTTGTTGAGACCGTTGAAAAACTCGCGCGCAACTCCATTCCCATCCAACGCGCTTTGGAAATCCTCAGGGACAGCAGCATTACTCGACGACGAATACGCCCTATCCCAACGCCCATCACTCTTTGCCGCATCAATTTCCATCTGTCCTGCAGGTTTCATGCGTTCCGCTTCGATTAACGACGCGACTTTGTTTACATTCCGCTGAGACCATAAACTGCCCTTGCGACGCGGCGTGAAGCGCTGGATGAAATATTGCGCGTCAAGAGCCTTGCGCTGCCCGTCAATCCACCCGTGACATAGCGCTATGTCAAGTGCTTCATCGTATGTGACTGATGTAACGCCAGCGTCCTTCTTTGCAATTTGGAGCCAGAGGCCTGGTGTACATGTGCCGTGATTCGCGTCAAGCCACGATTCCCATGCTGATGGGGTGGTAAATAATCGTGTTTGTGGACTAGGAACATGCGGAGAGGGTGTTGACGCGTTAAGTCGCGTGATCTTTTTTGTTATGGATCGTGTTTGTCTTGACATCATTATGGTTGGATGTGCAAGTGTCTAGACAAAAGTTACCGCACGTATTTGGGGTGTTCAGTGCTGACAAGTCCTCATCGAGGGAATGACGCCAGACCAAAACTCCAATCCATGTCTTGAGTCCCTGCATTTGAATACTTTTATTATTTTATATTCATGAGATACCCTAAAAAAAGTGATATTCATCCAAAATCTAACATGGACGTATTATTTGCACTATCATTGACCAAGAGCGTGTTAAATACTGCTGCTGCAGGGTATGCAGCTCCATATCGGAGAGAAACGCGATATTTGTTAGCACGTGATGGCAAAAGTAACACAATGAGAGTGGGGGGCCAGTAAAACAGTCTCGATTACTGATTTCAGCATTTTTCATACCACTGAAAGGTACTGGGAACCATGCCAGTGGTGAAGAGACCATGTCTTCAGTGTAAAGGTAAAATTTATCAACATCGACGTGGACGACGGAGCGGGATGCTGATCAGTGGTTGTCATAGAGAAACATGTCAAGTGTAGGTAGTATTTCGCCTATCATATCTACGGGCAATTGGAGAGAACTGATTGAATTTAGGCGATGAAGGGAAACCAAGATGCCATCGCTGCATTATCAAAAACTTACCCTGTGCGCGACCGGCGAAGAAGACAGTATTTTTCAATTCATCTACAGGGCCCTTGACGAACCAGACCTGGGTTAACAGTGAGATCAGAGATTGTTAGATTATAGCGAACTTCGTGTCAGTCTATTTAGGAATCACTAATAGTCACATAGTCAATATCAGTCCGCAAAGACCTCTTGAAAACACTGGTAGCCCTTCGGCAGGTCCGGTTCGTTTTAATGAGCCGATAGCAGAAGCCCACAGAGAGCAAATAAGCTTTGACGAGAATCGGAGAAATATCCAGATATGTCCAACTGGGAGCACACCACATTCAGCCGCCAACTCTCCTGATTATCCGCCCTCGCCATGGCAGCAAGGAATAGGTCGATCACCAGACTTTCCGAGTAACTCGAGCGTCTACGGTACAGCTCACGACCACTCATCTCCTTATGGCCCACCGCAGGATCAAAGCAGAGATCACGCTCCTTCTCCTCGATCACATCACATGTATGGTGCTGCGGAATCATCAATCAAGTTTCCGCTTCAGGATCCACAGGAGGCTTGTTTGCTTCGATACTTTGTTGAAGATCTATCTCATTGGGTATACACAAACAATTCAGAATACTTCCACCTGCTAACATCAACAGCTTGACCTTTGCGATGAGAGGCGCCATTTTCAGCTAGTAGTGCCTCTTCGGGCTCGGCAGCATCCACCGCTGCTCTATGCCATATTTGCTCTATCAGCCAGACATCTAAGTCGTTTGCCAAAATACAAGACTCCACAGGGAATCCTGTACCAGGGTCAATTGCTGCCCAAGCTCACGTCTCATGATGCGGTAGAGTACACGCTGAAATGCATCCCTGCTCTCCGAGATTTTCATACCATCCAGGATGACGAGAAGCTCGAGAGCATCATCGCCACTGCTGGTAAGATTAATCCCGGATATAGCGACAGACTTTGCTGACTTAGGTATCAGTCATCCTTCGGCAATTGGAAGAGATCGACGACGAAGAGGACGAGCAAGAAGAGCGGAATCAAAGACGGGACAGCGGAACTGAAGCGCCGCGCTCAAAACCCCAGGTTAATTTCCTGGCCATCATCGATGCCGTTCTCCGGAGTCCACCGTCGAGGACCCTCTTTGGACGACGATCCCTTATTCAAGCGGCATATTGGATGGCGGTGCGCCAAGAGCTCTACCACTCGTTCACAAAGCGTCAAGCGCCCAAGATGACTCTAGACCCAGAGTACGGACACGGCGCGTCCAAGGCTAATAAAATTGTTCTTCACACGGCACAGGTTGCCAAATGGCGCTGGGCAGACGGCTCAGAGCAGGAGTGGTGTGCGTTAATCCTCACCTGAAGTACGCGATGTAACTGACGGTGGTTCACCAGTGCGATTGCAGAAACATGGCGAGCTTCTTGAAGAAGAGGCGATGAAGGAGTACCAACCGTTTTACATGCGCGCAGCTAATAGGTCAAATGGGGAGATCTTCCCGACAATCTGGTACTCGTCTGACCTGGAGGTGACAAGCATGCAGCTGTGCATCATAGCCAAAATGGTGCTCATGGCAGAAAACCCTTTCCTCGGGTAAGTAGCTAATTAAATCGCCCCGTTTTCACCTGTCAGAGGAATCCCCTATGCACAGATCACGCATTGACATCAGACTTGTGCAGGGGAAATTCGTCGACGCGAGCACAGTGGAGGGAAATAGAGAACCAAGTGCGCCAGATGATTCTCGATTTATGCGGCATTGGACTTTGTCACCCGGGATGCCCTCCTGCTCTTGTCCATGCTGCGTTCGGGATGGAGCTGTATGGGGATTTCTTCACGGACCATTATGAGCGCCAGGCGCTGAGGGGCGTGGTTGATAAGTTCCGAGATGCGCGCGCGTGGCCAGTGCAGAACTTGTCCAAGATGTTTGGGTGAGGCGATGCATCGGGATTACTATTCACGGTCGGCATTCACATGGTTAGTCTCTTGGCAGCGGTATCGTTGTGACTGGGGCGCAATGTGCAAAATAAATGCATCTTGCCTGCACGGGAATCTTTCCAGGTGAAATAAAGTGCCTGTCCGGTACGGAGTTAATGATCCCGGTGTTCAGTGATTGGCATTAATTAGAGACCCCGACATGTTTCGGCAAATTAGTTTCTTTCCTTGCTGATCTTTTCCCCTGTCGTGCTGAATTTGCACATGAAGCGCAAGGGTAAGGGTTGTAAGCCGGCGCGGCAAGATCGTGTCACAAAGTGACATTGACGATGAGTGGATCTTGATTGTACCCTGGGGCATTTGATGATCGTTACTTGATCCTGGGTGATAGATGCGCAGTGCATGGTTACATGATTTACCAAACTTGCCGACCTGATGAACTGGATATGAAACTCTTTACTTTTGCTACAGCCAGGAAGGACAACCATAATGTACTCTTGAATCGGCGCGAAGTGCGGGATATCCGCAGACTTTTGCAAGCCTGCCGATCTCCCCCACAGCGCAATCTCCTCACAAGGTGCTAGGGCTTATCACAGCGAGGTAAGGGATGAAACGGCAGTAGTGTACCTGTACGGTTGCTTATTGATAGTAGACGGCGGAACAAATGAGTTCACCACAAGCTGCTGTGCTGCTATCTCCGTGTTAAGGCGAGACCAGGCAGCATTACAGAGCCTGTACAGTATTGGGCATCTCGCTTTGGATTAACGGCCCGATGGATCTGGAGACCATAGCACTTCTAGCGGACACCCTGACGTTTCGTTATTGGTGCCCTGGAATAAGAGGACCAAAGCACTGGGGACAGCGGATCACAAGGTTTGACGCCAGTGAAGTCAGACCAGACAACTGGTAATGGTGCAGTTTCGCTTGTGCAGTCATGACGACAGGATTTGGTTGATCTTTGGTGGATGCCTGGAATTCAAGGTGGCCTTGAACAATGGATCCTTCAATTGATTGAGATCTACTGGGTTGGACACTTTACTACGTACATTACTTGCCCGAGGTGGACCGCCTGAGGGGGACAGAAAACGTGAATGGTTCACTGTGGAAGGGACCACATGCTTTGGTCTGGCCAAGCCTCATGGTACCATAATAAGAGTTGGCCGCTTTAGACTAAGTGATGAAAATACGTAGGTAAGTTTAGGTGAAACTATAGTGGTAGTTTACCTAACCTTTTTCCACTTCTTAGCCCAAACAGTCAAATATTTTGACACCCTCTACTAGCCAGGCTCTTGAAAGACCGCATGAAAGACATTGCGCCTCCTGCAATGATGGCAAGTTTTATCAAACGGTACTGGAGAAGAGTTTGACCGATGTCTCTCAATCATTCACAACTGAGACTGTCATGCATGGGTCATCACATCCCACCAACACGATTGGCTTTTTCAGCTCTTCGTTTATCGCGTTTTTAGGCGGGGGTGAGAATGACGAGGATATTCCTTGATATAAATGCAACCTTGGCTTGTTCTTTTTTTTGTGGACGAACCTGCAGTGGACTAGATGTAATTCAGCAAAAGTAAAAAAACTAACATCGATTAGGTACATCGTAAAAGAAACGCACATTTCGGATCACGATTTCCCGGGCTGTCAAGCATACGATAGCGCCAGCGCCAGCGCCAACGCCAGGAACCAACGGTAGCTAGCCATCACTAAATCACAGTGGATCGACTTCCCCCGCCTCCAGTGAAAAAAAAAAAAGAACATGTGCTACTCTGTAAATACTGCGACAAAACGCCTCCCTCTCATGAACGGTCTTTCGTTCGTGTAAGGGAGACTGAACACAACGTCTGACGCAAGGGAGCTTGATAAGAGAAGGCGGTAAACTATCACTTCTGGCCTCATGTGCAGTGTATCATTTATCATATTTACGTCCTCGACCCGCCTCAGCAACGCAAAACCGTTTACCAAGGAGCGGTGCGGCCGTCTGTAAGATAAAGAGGCAACATAAGCTTTTTGGCTCTTAAAGTTGGTGTTACGTTTTCATAGAAAAAGCTTGTTGCGGTTCTCGTTGGAACCTTGCACCATGGCCATTCTTCGCCGTGGCATGGCAACTGTTGCAAAAAAGAAAAAAAAAAAAAAA
>JAAGWP010000419.1:0-49124 GCA_013266165.1 Fusarium graminum
AGCTTGTAGTTATGGTACTGTTAGGGACTTTGGTGTCTCAAGTTTTTTTACGACAGCGTGACCCGATCCGTAAATAATCCAACGCCCCACAAATTCGACTTGTTATAGCGCTACTTCGCGATATCACCAATCAGTATTGCATACGTCAGATGCTAGATACAAATACCTGCCAAACCTTCTCACTCCGGCATGTAATGTTGCCTCGTTGCACTCGTCATACTGATCCAATGTCCAAGGTTCCCTGGCATCCTTGTCCTCTACATAGTTCCTGCTGTTACACTAGAGGATCAAACAAATCCGCTTCTATAGGTAATTAGTAGACATTACCAAGCAAAGGCCGTTTGCTAGCTTTGTCCCCAAAGAGAATTTACTTCGATAGCTGTCGAAGACTCTTTCTTTTAGGCATGCTTTCGATTGATGCTTGTGACTCTAGAACGCTGCGCCGAGGTCTTGCTAAAGATTTTGACGCTATGTGGCATGTGGTTTCTCTAGATTGCAGATCAAAGGCTCAACCCAGTGATTATGTGTACCTGAACAAACTAGGTCTTTCTTACACTATGACTCAAGTTTATTTACAAGCCTATCATTCATCCTTAGGTCTTTTCTGCGATATGAGTTATTGCATCCATTATCTGAACCATTCACAAAAGAGATCCACCCATTCCCTCCTTGATGCAGACTCATACTCGTATTGCGATTCACTAACAGGTACCGTCGTTGGGATCAGCGCTATAAAAGATTTGATAGTCAGCATGGTTTCTCAGCAGATTTATGAGTTGAGCAAATAAGGGCTTACGTGAACTCCCAGCCGGACTGGTCGTGCCAACCGCCGCGGGCACAGTTGTAGACATCCTTTCGGAACTCCTTGGTACAATCATCGTCACCGAGATCAAGGGAGGCCCGGTCGTTCTTGTTTCGAACGGAAAATTCAAGCTTGGAGCCAGAGCCGTACTGAATGCACTTGTACTTGATCTCTCCGGGGGCGAAGGTACCGGTGAAAGCACCCTGGTGGCACTCTTTGTCTGCGTAGTCGAGCATGACGTTGTAAGCACCGGGCCAGTTTGCACCGCTGCCGAAGCAGTTGGCGGTAGCAGAGCCTGCCAGGAGGACGAGAGAGGCGATGGTGGTGGCGAAATGCATTTTGAAGAGCGTTGTTGTTGAGTTGTGGTTGTGGATGAGGAAGAAGAGCTGATGATTCTGTGATGAGATAGATTGTTAATTAAAAAGGCACAACGTTAGTTTTTATACATAATCTTTGAACGTATGTCTTTCAAATCTCGGCCTAGTATTGTCATCATTGACTTGTGAATCCGTCGAGTGTCTGCCTTGCCAACATGGATTACAATCCTCATCAACTGAATTCTGCTCCATTCCAGGCAATAGTCAAATTGTTGACTTGAACGATTGGCCAAATTGAGGCTCTGCATCACATGTGGCGGCTTCAGGAGCTTAGCTGCCGTCAGTGGGTCTGCAAAATGTCCCTGGATAAGGGTCACTAAAGCAAAGTCCCTCACCTGCGCTACTAGTTATGGATCCGATCCTTCGGATGCTCCCGATTCAGCAAACACTAACAGTTCGATATGAGGACCAGGCCGCTCGCAAGGGGGATTGTGTGGCGAGAAGAACTTTGGAGGTGAGATAAGCAGCATATGCGGATGTAAAGAGACAAAGCACAACATATACGCGGAGGTTGCAACGAATCATGGGACTCTAGATAGACCATTCAAGCCATTCAGATCTAAATGCCTGATACTTTCATGTGTAAACTTCTGTAAAGCGGAGAACTTAGGACTCAGCCTTAGTAAAGGTTCTCGTCTTTAGGCTGTTGCTAGCTATCCCGTTTGGTGCTGTCACTCTTCTGCAACTCGCTAGCTCGCCGGGGGGAAGAATATCTAAGGGGTCTTAAGCGACACGGAAAGCTTTCCCTTGGTTCTTCAAGTCTCGTAGGACTTCAACCTCGGCAAATCCGCTTTTCGTATTACCTCCACTCCGCCGCTGGTCTAGACTGGCCCCACGTACCAAAAGCGCGTATATGGAACCTTGGTAGATAATCAAAGCCTACTAAGTGGTTCCAATCGGCTGGAAGCCGTTGTTCGTCTACATTTATATGTTTCAGAAACTTTGGTGTCGTCATTGTAATTGTTTTTGTTGACCACTATCGATCTCATGTATGAGTTGTCGTGAGACAGATAAAAGATAAAAGTAGTATTGTAAATGAGTCTAAGATATCCCAGGGTCTGTGGGCCTTTGAATGATATTTCAGATCCACATCTTGTTTGCCAGGGCTCGAGCATCGGGTATGTCCCCGTTTTCCTGCCCCTGTCGACGCACACGCCAGAGCACAATACCATCCTTCCGAACGGACCACGACGCTACTCTCGGATCATACCGCTCATCAAACGACTTTTACATAAGTCTATTCATAATAATGTGATCAAGTTCAGGCCTACCCAGCTACCCTATGTTGAGTATACTAACCGCTTTGCCTACTGTACGTGAAGAACAACGTTCGCAAGTCGAATATAGATGCAATTGAGGCACTTTGCCTATATGGTACAGATGCGGTAACTTATCAAGAGGCGTTTTAAACAAACAAGAACCGACAGCGTTATATCAAGAGCTCTTATTTGCAGCTCCAAAGGGCGATGGGTAAATCTTAGAAGAATAAAGTGAGTACTCACGGGAGATCAACGCATAAACGCTCATTCATTCACAGCACGTCTAGAGTTATCTCAATTAAGAAGCTATCCTCATATTGCTGTTGCAGCCGTAAGAGTGTTGGGAGTGAAACGCTGTATAATGAAGCATGTATGCTACTATCACGCGTCGTGGAGAGCAGATTCTGTTGTGTGAGATCACTCTCTGCACAAAGTGTATCTCAAGATTCTTGACCGCAACGAAGAAAAGTCTGTTTACACTGCAAAGCCAACGAATTTAGCATTGCTGGAGATAGGTGGCTGCGGCATACGGAAATAAGGTATCTTCTGTCGCTGCCTGGACTGCAGAGCTCAAACCAGGCCTCTTCACGTTTCGCCGGAAACAGATATTATGTCGTTTTAGAGTCAGATCCGATTGTGCCGTAACAGGTGAGGCGAAACGGAGCGGGCGGAACTACGGCGGATTTAGTGGCTTGAACGTACCCAGTCATGAGCTACCGGCATTGGAGGTTCCATAGTAGCGCCCACTTCATATCCACCAAGAGCCTCATGTCTAGTGACGTTCTAATATGTACAAATCCGTAAATCCGCCTGGTAGTCCGTACACACCCAAATGCTGTGGAAACATGTTGCCTATGGACCTTATGTTTATAAAAAACAAAAACCCCTACAAAATTGCCGTGTTCTTCAATGCTTATACCTTCACTGTCTTTGTGTCCGCCTGATAGTTACCAGCATTATGGCAGACGGTCAACTATCCGACAACAGCGATGCCACCAAGGTGGAGGATTCGAGCATCAAACGCCTGACGGTCACCTTCGAAGATGTAGGCGTGCAAGTGTCAGGCGAAGGCGAAAACTTTGCCTCGACGTGTTTGTCCGTCGTCAGTGGCCTTTTCCAATTTCGACGCCAAAAGAAGCCACAAAGAGTAAGTCGTCAACAACCATTACGGTGCTTGTTCTAAACATACTTCAGCATATTCTTCAAGGGGTCACGGGTCAAGTTAATCCAGGTGAAATGGTAAGTTACCCTCGAACACTTGTTCCAATAGTGGCCTATGAGTAATGGTTGGCTAACAAGAAGTTACCTAGCTCTTGGTCCTTGGACGACCTGGTTCCGGCTGCACGTCCCTCCTCAAGGTATTGTCCAATCATCGCAGCGAGTTCGATCAAGTGTAGGGTCAGGTTCAATACGGCAGTGTTGGACATGAGACAGCAAAGGAATTCCGTCACCACCTCGTGATGAACACGGAAGGTATGTCTGGCACGCGTCTTGACGATGAATATGCTGACAGTATGCAGATGATGTCCATTTCCCCACCCTCAAGGTCTCCGAGACCATGGGCTTCGCAACATCCTCCAAGATACCTGAGACGAAACCCCAACATCTGACCCGCAAAGAATACGTAGACCATACCTCGACTCACATTCTCGAGGCACTCGGCATCGGGCATACCAAGGACACCATCGTCGGCAACGAATACGTTCGAGGAGTATCCGGCGGCGAAAGAAAGCGAGTCTCGGTGGCCGAAGTGATGAGCACGCAAGCTCCGGTCCAATGCTGGGACAACAGTACCAGAGGTCTCGATGCCTCCAACGCCCTCGATTTCGCCCGCGTACTCCGAAAGCATGCGGACGAGCAGCAAAGAACCATAATCGCCACCCTCTACCAGGCAGGCAACAACATCTATGATCAGTTCGACAAGGTTCTCGTCCTTGCCGAGGGTCGTCAGATCTACTACGGTCCATCGGCCGAGGCAAGGCAGTACTTTGAGAAGATGGGCTTTAAATGCCCGCCCGGAGCCAACATCGCGGACTTTTTGACTTCCGTCACGGTTCAGACGGAGCGAGAGGTTCTCTCTGGCTTTGAAGGGAGTGTTCCTCATACAGCTCAAGATTTCGAGCAGCGCTACAAAACGAGTGAGATGCTCCGACGCATGAAGCACCTGATAAAGTCCCGAGAGAGGGAGTCTCTTGTTGCTGAAGTTGAAGAGCTCCGGGGTTTAGGCATCAGAGAGAAGTCTCGTACCTTGAAGGCTCTCTCCAGGGCGTCTAGTCCATACCTGATTTCCTTTTTTGACCAGGTTTGGGTTTGTGCTCTCAGGTACTCTCGCATATCATGATTAGGTAGTAGTGACTTGACTAACTCATTTTAGGCAGTTTCAGATTCTCTGGGGAGATCGCTTCTCCAATGGCCTCCAACTGGCGTCTTCCTTGGTGATGGCCCTTGTGACGGGAAGCTTGATGTATAACCTCCCCGAGGACAGCACTTCTATCTTCCGAAAGCCCGGAGCACTATTCTACCCCATCCTCTTATGGTGTCTCAACAAGATGGCTGAGACAGCCGCATCCTTCGAGGGACGGGCTATCATTACTCGCCACAAGCGCTTGGCCTTTGGCCGACCTGGTGCATATGCGTTGGCTTGCGTTTTGACCGACATTCCCTTTGTCATCTTCATGTTCAGTTTGTTCAATCTCGTCTACTACTTCATGGTGGGCTATCAACATGACGCCGGCAAATTCTTCACCAACTGGTTCATCTACCTCCTCGTCACCCTATGCTTCACCTCTCTTTACCGTACCATTGGCGCGTGGTGCAAGCACTTTGGCTTGGCTTCCCAAATCAGCGGTTGGATCACGATGGTGATGATGATCTATGCAGGTAAGCTCAACACAACTCATTCGTTGCCTTGACGCAGTATTCCAATAAATCGCAGGCTATCTCATTCCCGTACCCAAGATGCATCCATGGTTCCGCTGGATAGCATACATCAACCCTGCAAGCTACGCTTTCTCGGCCGTCATGGCTAGCGAGATGGGTAATCTCGAGATGCCATGCGTCGAGCCTCAATTTGTACCATTTGGATCAGGCTATGACGACACGAGCTCCAGAAGCTGTACTGTGATCGGTTCGAGCGGGGATATGATCGACGGTGCTTCATACCTGCATCTTCAGTATGATATTGGACGTTCCGATGTATGGAGAAACGTAGGTATCATCATCGCCTTCTGGATATTTTTCTCCATCACAGCTGCTTTAGGCTTTGAGGTGAATCTCGCTTCTGGCGCAGGCTCCATGATCTTGTACGACCGTCGAAGTCAAACAAAGGAACTCGCTTTGAAGGACGATCCTGAACGAACCTCGACGCAAACACTACCCGAGCAACACGATCATATCTCGGCCTTGGCAACCACTTTTACCTTCAAGAACATCAACTACTTTGTGCACCACCAAGGCCAGGAGAAGCAGCTATTGTAGAATGTATCCGGTTTCGTCAAACCTGGCCAGCTTGTTGCTCTGATGGGTTCCTCCGGTGCTGGCAAAACGACACTCATGGATGTCTTGGCTCAGCGCAAGGACTCTGGTCGTCTCGAGGGTAGCATTATGGTCAACGGTAAACCTCAGGGCATCACATTCCAACGTACAACAGGATACTGCGAACAAAACGACGTCCACGAGCCTACTGCGACTGTTCTCGAAGCACTTCGTTTCTCGGCCCGCCTGCGACAACCTTACGAGGTCAGTGAGGCCGACAAGAACGCCTATGTCGATCAGATAATCGAGCTGTTGGAACTCGGACCGCTCAGGCATGCCGTGGTGGGAGCTCCTGGACAAGGCCTTTCGATTGAGCAACGTAAGCGACTGACTCTGGCTGTTGAACTTGTTGCTAAGCCTTCGTTGCTATTCTTGGACGAACCTACGTCTGGCCTCGATGGACAGTCCGCTTTCCAGATCTGCCGTTTCATGCGTAAACTGGCAATGTCGGGTCAGACCATCATCTGTACGATTCACCAGCCTTCTGCCGCTCTCTTTGAAGCATTCGATGTCCTGCTCCTCCTTGCCAAGGGTGGTCGAACAACGTACTTTGGTCCCACGGGCAAGAACTCGGCAATTGTACTCAAGTACTTTGCTGATAATGGGGCTTCTCCAGCTGGAGATGTGAACCCAGCCGAGTTCATTGTGGATGTAGTCCAAGGGCGTTTTGGTACTGATCTAGACTGGCCTCAAATCTGGAACGACTCCAAAGAAAAGGAACAAGCTCTTTTGGAACTGGAACAATTAGAGCAGCAATCCCCCAACACTGTTGATAGTGAGAAGTCGTCTCATGAGTCTGATACCGATGCCAAGGACTTTGCAACACCCATCAGCTACCAGGCTCGAGTCGTGATCCATCGGCAGCTGGTAGCATTGTGGCGAAACCCGGATTATATATGGAACAAGATCGGACTGCACATCTCCAACTCTCTTTTCGGTGGATTCACCTTCTGGATGATTGGAAACGGGTCTTTTGATCTACAATTGCGTCTCATGTCTGTCTTCAACTTTGTTTTTGTCGCGCCGGGCGCAATCAACCAGCTTCAGCCTCTTTTCATCCGAAACAGAGATCTTTTCGAAACGCGGGAAAAGAAGTCAAAGGCCTATCATTGGTTTGCCTTCATATCTGGCCAACTCATATCCGAGATTCCTGTCTTGATCATCTGCGGCACCGTCTACTTTGCCTGCTGGTATTTTACCGCAGGTTTTCCAGTCAAGGCTAGTATATCTGGTCAAGTCTACCTCCAGATGATTCGTAAGTCAATCCCCTAGCACTTTCAAACCTGTGTTAACGAAAAGCCACAGTTTATGAGTTCTTGTACACATCAATCGGACAAGCAATCGCCGCGTACTCTCCCAACGATTACTTTGCTGCACTAGCCAACCCTGTCTTCATTGGTGCCGGTCTCATCAACTTCTGCGGTGTTGTCGTTCCATACAGCCAGATTCAAGCCTTCTGGAGATACTGGATGTACTACCTCGATCCATTTACCTACCTGATCGGCGGCCTTTTGGAGCCTGTGGCGTGGGATGTCAAGGTTGATTGTCTGTCTGAAGAGTTGACTCATATCACCCTTCCAAATAGCACTACGTGTGGTGATTATATGGCAGACTTTATTCGGAGTAACAGCGGCTACGTCGTTGATGCCGACGCGACGGGTACCTGCTCATACTGCCCATACGCGACTGGAGCCGACTATCTCAGTCAATTCAAGATTGACGAGAGATATTTTGGTTGGAGAGATGTGAGTACTATCAATCGAAACTTCCCTATTCGGAATGCACTAACGGGTCTTCTTAGGTTGGAATTACCGCGTTGTTCTGCATCAGTTCGTATGGTCTTGTCTTTCTCATGATGAAGCTACGTACAAAGTCGACCAAGACTGCGAGTTAGGTTCTCATAACGAGTATATTTTGAGGTTTGGAAGGAGCAGTAGGACATGGAAGGGTGGCTTTATTTGGGAACGCTTTTCTTTGCTTCGTTTTCGGTTTATTTTCGGGTGTTTCTAATTGATTTAAAAGATAATACTATGTATATACATCTAGCACATCTGCTCTATAGTTATCACCTTCTTCGGCTTTTCAGCTTTGTCTTCCACCTATATATCTGCATCTGGACTCGGTATATTACTCGCAATCCTACTCTAACAAAGCGCAAGTATAGATCTGACATAGGTTGTCTTGAGCAGTATCACACACCAATTATCAGATATTGCGACGGAGTTGAGCAAGGTGACCGATTGTATATTACCTACCCCATCGCAAGCTATGGCCCATTTGTAGCTTGTAGCTCCTAATATATAACTGGCTAAAAGGGCTTTCCAAGGATTTTATGATGTCTCAAGCAACCTAAGTGAGATATTAATGCTAAACCCAGTATACCAGGATCTAGGTGCATATTCCACGTTGATCATAGCGCGTAATCATCCAAGAATAAGGTTAAAGTAAGTCTCGATTGTAGTCTATATACGACAAGGTCCTCCGATCAATAAAAAATAAAAGTCTACCATCTCTAAAATTAATCACCTAACATTACCACGTCCAAGCTCCAGATAAACGGCACTATTGGACAACGCACTTGGTAGGCAGTCCACAAGGGCCTCCAGCACTTTCATCAAGCTCATCGATGCTGTTGCTTCTTTGCTTCGTCTTTTGCGTTGCGGGCTTCTCAGTGGACGGCTTTGTTTGGTTGCCGTTAGGGAGCGCCTTGCTAGCCTTGTTGACAAACGCGTAGAAGGTCTCTCCCTGAATCCTTGCGATTTCAAGCTCCAAAGATGAGGGTTGACGAGAACCATCAGCGCCAGCCAATGTTCCAGCTCCCCAAGGGCTTCCGCCATGGACCTCATCCAAGTTTGTGAGCTGACCAAATGTCTTTGCATATCCCAGGGGAACATAGATGATGCCGTGGTGGACAAGGGTGGACATGGCGTTTTGAGCAGTGACCTCTTGACCGCCGCCCTGTGAAGCAGTGGAAATGAATAAACCAGCCAACTTTCCCTGGTAACCCCCGCTGGACCATTGCTTGCCAGTGTTATCCCAAAAGGCTTTCCATTGAGCGGGGAAATTGCCAAAGCGGGTAGGAATTCCGAGCAGGAAGCCGTCATATGATTCAAGCACCGAGGGATCGCTTATTATGGGGACATCAGTGGCCTTGGGAGGCGCATACATCTTTTCGAGGACATCGTCGGAGAGGGTTTCAGGAATTTGGAAAAGGTCGGCAGTACCACCGGCGCTTTCTATGCCAGCCTTTTCGGCCTCGGCGAGCTGTCTGATGTGTCCATAAGTGGAGTACTAAGAAAAGAGATGTTAGTTATCTGAAGATTCAGCGGAATTATTTGAAAGTAGAAATCATAGTGGAGAGGACATAGTGTTGTGACATACATAAACGATAGCAATTCTAGGGGCCATGGTGGTGAACTGAGAGCGAGCTTGTGGTGGAAGGATGGCAGAAATTAGAGGCTGTAGAGGGAATGGAATTTTTGGATTGGGCAAGTTTTGGAACTGGCTCTGTTTTGAATAAGTCTAGTTTCTATCTCAGTAGTAAATGATGGATTTCCTACTGCTTATGCGATGATTGGAAATTTGAGGTCCGGGTACCTGACATTTTGCTTGGTCATGATTTAGTCACAAACTTGAAATGACGGTGGAGTCGTGTGGAGCAGATCATGACAAACAATTTACAGAGCGGTAGCGTCTCCATAAATTAAGCCTTTTTGCTATGGCATATAGCTACACCATTGGCCAGGTGTCTAAACACCGTTTTAGGGTAGCATTCTTCTCTGAAGAGATTACTGAAGATCTGTAATCAGAGTTTTTAACCATACTGATAAGCTGTGATGGGATATTCCACTAGTAGACGTCATTTAATTATCTTCACTGCTGCGATAACTACCAGGGGGAGAAAATCAGTGGTGGTTGTCAAGGTAATGCTTCGTAGTCTTTGACATCATATGATCAACTCATCGGCACGTGTGAGTTGTGGCTGGTTGCCTGCTCAACCGGCGTTGACATATCCAAAGGAAAAAAGTTGAAGAGATCCGTCGTCATCACGTTGAGATTGAAATGATTTGGGTCTGTCCAATCTTGATCCGGAAGACTGCCAGACAAACCAGCCATAGGAGGGTGTAATCCGCCCTCTACCATACCAGTCTCCCCGGTAAGATGTATCATTCTACCCGCCTCGCTCACTTCCACTTGATCCAGCGAAGGAAAGTGTATACGAGAACATCGGCGAGGTGTTGAGATCTGGGACACCGATGATTGTGTCTCATTTCCCTGGCCAAAGATTGATGCTTCAACTGTCTCCAGTACGCGACGAATGGAATTCAAGGATGAGACAATTGGTTCATCTTTGACCATACTCGACAACACCTGCATTGCCTTTTGTATGTACTCCATATTGTACGAATACTTGGAAGGCTTGCAGAGGATATCATAGAGCAGGACTGCACAACTGCATTCGATGAAAAACCCTTGGTAGCGCGAGATCTGTTCACGACTTGGTCAGATACTCTTATAACATCTGGGTCAGTGGTTAACCTACATTGCCAATTTGGTCGATATTTGCCGAAAACTCGATAGAGTCCTGGGCCGCATCGACAGCGTGCCTACAAGCCTGACGAAGCCACATTTCTTTGATCTCCCCTGTTCCGCCATTAACACGCATTGCGTACTGGGCAATGAGAAAGGGGCGGAAGATCAAGATGACGGCGTGATAGTAGACTACGGAGCTGGTCAGTCCAGTGTTAGGAATAGAGAGGTGCCGTATTTTCACATACGACTATGCAACGTCATGGATTCATGTATCTCGAGATGACCGCTACCACTGCCAGATTGTGCAGACGCAATACCACAATCATGCGCATACTGATTCAGACGGCTACGCAACTCTTCTGCTGTGATGTACAACTGTCGAATCGAAGAGGCCTTTCTCCCATATATAGCCTCTGCAGCATCCTCCATTATCCGAGCGATATGGCAGAGCCTGGCAATAGGTAGTGGCTCAGTCGGGAACGGATAGGCGATGTCCTTCAAGCGCAGACTGCTGCGTCGTCCTAGAGTCAGAGCCTGGTATCTATTAAGAGTTAGCCTTGGTACGCTATACCCCCTGTTCATCGACTTGCGTTTCGTAAAAGTAAAGCGACCAAATCGTTGTTTGGTGTTTTTGCAATGTTAGACTATCCAGTCGGGAAGAAAGAGCTTCAATGTGTAAGCCTAATGCGAACGCCTTTCTACAAGCCACACCTAGATGCAGGTACGTAGAATTGGGACGACCCATATTGACCTGATAGTCGGCGAACAAGAGAGAAAGCTGCAGCGTCTTCAATGTCACCGCATCGTCGAGAACGACAGCCTCTCGCCTGGCTTCCGTAAAGAGTGTTTCTGCGAGATCTGTGCGTGGTGTCGAAAGAGCGCCGATGGCAAGTATTGCTAGGAAGCTGGCTTTGGTCTGTAGCGGTATGCTGTGTACACGCTGTGAATCGTACCAACTATCCAACAGACCATCCATCTCTTCTAGCGTATAAAACGGTAGTCGGTGATAGGACGTAGTTTTAAAGCCTTGGAGGAAACTCTGGGCCATTTCCTTTGATATTGGTGACATCTGGATACTCTCGGACCGGATTGCTTCTGGGCTTATCCTAGATGGTGTCCCGAAGAATATCGATCTCTGCATGAAAGTGTCTACGCCTGACCGCGGTTTGTCCGTTTGAGAGCGGCCATGCTCGGTGCCGGATAAGACACCTCGGTGTATCTGTTGAAGAAAGGCAAAGTAGGATGAAGGCCCGTAGAATAATTGCGAGCTATCGGTTGGAGTAGGTGATAAATGTGTCTCGGTGACACTGTGGTAAACCTCGTGTTGGACTCCCTGCTCAGTAGCTTCAACGCTCCGGCGATCGAGCCATTGCGTTGAAGGGCTGCCATTTGTAGACAGGCCATTGACAGAATGACCGGACCCCAGAAGAGGATGCTGTGAGACAGGCTCGCTATTGTCTCGTTTCGATCTCCTGTTCCGAGCCTTGGGTCGGTATATACAGGTATGTGGTGAGCTTTGACAGTCGGGATTACGGCAAGGATGGGCTCCATCACATCGCTTCTTGCGGAAACGGCAGGGCTCGCAAGCTTTTGGAATCTTGGTACTCATTTTGAATACACTGAAATTAAGTGGTCGGAAGTAGAGCGGACCTAGCGGAATAAAAGAACGGACATGGCCTTGACAATCCCCCGCTATAGCGATATTCGGGTTATTGTGATCTCCTTTGCTGTGACGGAGGTATCTCTTCCCATTCTCTGATTGGATAAGTGGGTGGAGACCAACATCCTCAACTGTGTTCAAATTTCTGGACCTAAAATCAAGCTCGGCTGTTTAACATGTCGGAAGATAGAAGAGATGAGAAAAAGACTGCCACCAGGTCTTTAATGGTGGTAGTCTGTCATCCAGGTAGGCTTTCTTTTACAAGACTAAAGTGGGTCTCGGTCCAGAACTCTCTCGCAGTGAATCTCTTGCCCATCACAACCACAGTAACACACCTTAACAATATTTTGCGTCGCTATAATGCTAGTTTTATTCATAAGGGCAAACGGTAGTAGAGTGAGAGCAAAGACTTGGCGCAACAGATAAAGCATTTCTCAGCATAAATAATTGCTGCAGGCATGTCGACTTGACAGCTTACAGAACCCTTATTAAAGCATGCACAAGTTCCACCTTGTTCTTGGAAGTGTCCACTTCTTCAGTCGTTTTACATGGTATAATTGGCTCTTCCCAGCCTTTTATGCATGATTCAGGAGCGGCAGCTGCGGCAAGGAACAGAAACCCGGATCTTGAGTCATGAATTACATGGTTCTCTCCCACATTTACTTTGGCGGCTTCGGGCAGTCCCTTAGCCGGGCAGGGCAAGTCTCCATACCGGTGGGAGAAAGAGCCGACAGCCCTGGAGAAGATTGAATATCCATTGTTATTAGAAATATCTGAGGGAGTTCTAGTATAAATATATGCCGTTGCTAGCCTTCATCTCGTACCCAGTCACGGACAAGCCAACAGGTTCCACCGTTGTCTCCCTATAAAACCTCTTGAAAATTCACCGTTTGTTTGTCTCTCTTTAACACAACAATCGCCAACATGTCACCTTCTTTGACGTGGGTCCTGGCAGCCATCTCGAATGCTCTAGTATCGACTGTGGACGGTCATAGGATCCCTCGTTCGGCTCACCAGGCCCGTCAGATCGCCAAAGGATCAGACCTCCTCCCTGCCTATGACTATGTTGTTGTCGGTGGCGGCACCTCAGGTCTCACTGTTGCTGATCGTCTAACCGAGGACGGCAACACCACTGTCCTTGTCCTCGAGGCCGGCATCTTTGCCCCCGACGACGATGTCCTGCCAGTTTGGAATGGCGGTACCGGCCGTCAGCCCCGCTTCTTCTGGCAGTCCAAGCCACAAGAGAACCTGGACAATCGCACTTTCGATGTGTGGCTTGGCAAGATGGTCGGTGGAAGCTCTGGTGTGAACGCCATGATGGGTTCGCGAGGCTCAGCCATGGACTATGACCGATGGGGCAAGCTGTTTCCTGAAGTCAATGGCTGGGATTGGGAAGGCATTCTGCCTTACTTTCGCAAGGTAAGAATGGAAGACATCTGACAGTGCTTCTTGCTAAAGGTGTCTGGATTAGGGCCTCCGCTTGAACCCCCCTGCTCCCGAGATGGCCGCCCGTTTCAATATGTCGACAAGCACCAAATACTGGGGTGAGGATTCAGTTATCCAAGCTAGCTTCCCCACCTACCAGTATCCTGGTCTAGGTATGTCCCTGCCATGAGACGTGATGCCGTCTAAATTGAGACTAAGTTGACGTGATATCAGAACACTTGTCAAAGGCATTCTACGAACTTCCTGGAGTCGAAGCTGCTGAAGATAGTGGTGCTGGTGGCTCTGGAGTATACTGGTTTCCTACCCTCATGGACTCTGTGCGTCACGAGCGTTCGTTTGCTGAAAATGCCCATTACAGAGGTCTTTCCCGGCCCAACTACCATATCGCTGCCTCTTCACGCGTCAGACGTGTCCTCCTAGAAGCTGGCGTTGCTACTGGCGTTGAGTTTTATGGCGGCGATGGCCTCCTCACTGTTAAGGCTACCAAAGATGTTTTGATGGCTGCGGGTGCTGTGCATACTCCTCAACTTCTACAGCTCAGTGGCATTGGTCCCAATAAGCTGCTCCAAGCCGCGGGTATCGAGACAATACATGATCTTCCTGGTGTTGGTCAAAACTTCCAGGACCATATCAACATTGGAGCTTCAATCACTCTCGAAGGCCTTAAGAAAATCCACCCCAATCCCTCCGACATGGTCAACGGCACTGCTTTCAAGAAGTGGGCCGACGAATCTTGGGCTGCCAACCGCACAGGCACGTAACCCAGATTCACTTTTGTCTGCCAGAGTTAACGAATCTATAGGGCCTTACAGTCTTGCTTGGGGTAACCTAGCTGCCTGGCTTCCTCTTGCTGCCATATCTCCTGAGCGCTACCTAGACTTGGCGACCGAGCTTGAGAATCAGGATCATGCTAGTTACCTTAAGGGAGATATCCATCCCACTGTTGCCAAGGGATACGCCGCGCAGATGAAGGGCATGGCGGATGCTATGCGATCCAAGGACGTTGCCTTTGCTCGTTACCTTGTAGACGCTACAGCTGGCGGTTCAGCTCCGATTCTCAATCAACCCATGAGTCGTGGCTCCATTACTGTCGATCTCAAGGCCATACAACGCTAACCCTGTGGTGGACTTTGGCGCACTCCGCAACCCAGTGGAGCGCGGTGTTCTGGTCGAGATGGTCAAGTGGTACAGGAAGTACAACTTTGCGACGTCTCTTTCTGGTCTCTCTCCTAACGAGACCGCTTCTGGCGTAAAAATTGTCTCGGACGAGGATTTGTCAGCCTAGAGCTAGGTGGTGTTGTCGATCAGCAACTCCGGGTGTACGGTATCAAGAATCTACGAGTCATTGACGCCAGCATCATGCCTACATTACCTGGAGCTTATACCTGCCAGCCCATGTATGCCATTGCTGAGAAGGCCGCCGACATTATTAAGTCGGGTATTTGAGTATTATGCGTCCTCCTTGATCGGTCAATTGATTACCTCTACTTGATAGTAACGAATGAAAATGGCCAAGCATTGCAGTAGCTCTGGAACCAAGGCAGAGCTAGCGAGTGCTCTCAAAGTTCCATCCGTTAATGGATCAGATGCAGGACGGGGTCAATCCAGAACCTGATTATCGGTCCAAGGTTTCGACTTCTGCATAAGGTATAGCGATTCCGAACTTTTGCTTAGGTCTGGCCGCGTTTTTGAGCTATGTAAATGCCATATGAGAGAAGTAGAGTAGGATGAAAAGAACTTAAAGTCCTTGAAGGGTAAACTGGAGACAAGTGGTGTTTTCAGGCTGAACTTTTTCAATTTCTATTCAATGTCAGTTTTGTAATAGGCCAAACGTCATAATCCAGCCCCATACTTTCCTTTCCGTACACTGTTTCAAAGCCATCACACAGCTCTTCTGCACATCCTTCGCCTCAAATACGGGGCGGTAAGGGTCGTTACTATCGCGATTTGCGTCCTGAAAGCTCGGCAGTCCCGAAACGATACAGCTGGGGATAGCATGACGTGTACACGTCGGCACAAGAAGTATCCTAGGGATCCAATTCATCATGATGTTGTTGTTGGTGAGAGCTACATAATGACCACGACACTATCGGCTGTCTCTCTCTATCTCGCTCTGATTATATCCTCTATCTATCAAACAAGGAAATGTACGACGGATACCTACCTAGGCCTGTGGGATTCCTATATCAAATATGTGGTTGCCTACGGATAATATATTAGCCATTTAATCCTGCTGTATACGACCCACATTTCGATACAAACTTCTGGTATCAGCAGCTGACTTCCTAGTTGGAGTAGTTCAATCAACTCGATTAAATGACATGCACTGGATGATCCCCCTGACCAACCGTTGTCTAGTATTCGGAACCAGCACCGGCTTCTAGCTTATCTGCTATCTCGACCTGCAGGGTCAAAAGCGCGGGGTACATCCTAGTCCAGTCATCACGTAGCTCGTGAACGAGCGCCACTCGCACTTTTTTCCTCAATCGGGCAAGCGAGTTCAGGGTTGTCGTCCAGGCGTCTTAGTGGCAGGGATGGCTGCAGGTTGATAGATAGATAGATAAATAAATAAATATCTTGGGTTTAGGAATGATTGAACTTGTTTCCTACATCGCATCCAATACACAGCATTATCAATCATGGAAGCATCGTCTCTCACCCCTACGGACAAGGAGAAGCATCTGGGCTCCCAGAGCCCGGAAAGCCAGAACCTGGAGCGTCTTGGCTATACGCAAGAGGTTAAAGTAGTAGCATTCTACCGCATGGTAAACGTGCAAGAGAGCTAATGGAGATGTTCGCAGCGCCGGTTCTCTCTCACTGCCATGGTAGCTTTATGCGTCAACCTCATGTGCACATGGGAAGCCCTATCCAGGTATGAATTGTCCAACGCCTTGTGGTGTTGTGGCATGCTAACATGGACAGTACACTCGCTGCGGGTTTGGTCAGCGGAGGGCCTGTTTCCCTGATCTACGGGTCAATTGTTGCCTTTGGCGGATCCATCTGTGGCGCCATGTCCCTCGCAGAGCTGGCTTCCAGGTAAGTAACGTCCAATAAACCCCTATGTCTGGAACCTACAAGCTTACAGTCGTTCAAAGCTTCCCCACAGCAGGTGGGCAGTATCATTTTGTTGCCAAATTAAGCCCTCGATCGACACGACCCTTGACAAGTTGGCTAGCTGGGTATATATCGTGAGTTCTGCGTGGGGGCTCTGGCTGATTGAGAGCTTGGCTAACCACAATACACTACAGGACACTCGGCTGGATCTCTCTGGCTGGCAGCGCACCGTTTCTAGCCGGAACTCAAATTCAAGGTCTCATCGTATTGAACTACCCCGAAACTTACGTCTTCGAGCGCTGGCACGGAACCATGTTATTCTGGCTCATTCTTATCGCTGCGGCAGCAGTCTGTATCCTTTGCAATAATGTGTTACCTCTTATCGAAAAGCTCACACTGGTCCTTCATGTTGGGCTTTTTATTATCATCATCGTCACCGTGGCCGTCGTGTCGCCCTCCAAGCATACTCCCGAGTTTGTCTTTACAACCTTTGAGAACAATTCGGGCTGGAGCAACGACGCGGTTGCGTGGTGCATCGGTCTTCTCAGCTCTTGCTACGTCCTCGTCGGGTATGATGGCGCCACGCATCTGAGCGAGGAGATGGAAAAGGCCGAGACAGGCGTTCCAAGGGCTATGATTGGATCCATCCTGATCAATTGGCCTCTTGGCTTCGCCTTCCTCCTCGTTATACTTTTCTTCATGGGAGATGTCGGTTCAGCCCTCAATACCCCCACAGGTTTTCCAATTATTCAGATCTTCTACAATGCCACAGGAAGTGTGACGGCCGCTACATGCTTAGCTGGTGCCATTACTGCCATGGCGGCCCTATCGACGGTCCCTCTCCTTACCTCGGCAGCCCGTGTCATGTGGGCGTTTGCCAGAGACGGAGGTTCGTAATTTTGTTAATTTCTTCTGGCGAGATCTAGCGAGCTAACGTAAATTGACTAGGACTTCCATTCTCTAAATACATTGCCAAGGTTGATAAGCGACGCGAGATCCCTACCATTTTGATTCTAGTGGTCACGTTTTTACTCATGCTATTTGGCCTTATCAACATCGGTTCTACAACCGCCTTCAATGCGATCCTATCCCTCGCTGTTGTCAGTCTACAGTTCTCCTATCTTGTGCCTATCACCCTTTTGGTATGGCGCCGCCTTTGCCGACCCGAGACATTGTCATGGGGGCCGTGGCGCTTAGGTAAGGCAGGTCTTTTTGTCAATATTGTTGCCCTCATATATCTACTCTTTACTTGCATTTTCCTGCTGTTTCCCCCATTCAGACCTGTCACTGCGGCCAATATGAACTATGCTTCTGTGGTTCTTATTGGCGCTTTGGTATTTGGGTGTGTTTATTGGCCGTTGAGAGCTAGTAAGAGGTATGTTGGGCCGTTGACTCATGGCGAGGTATTGGAGGGGAGATCTTCCTAGTCTCCTTTCCATTAGTGATTGATCATTTCCTGTCTTGAAATTTGTGTTGCACCATCTCTTGTTCAGGAAATAGAATTTGAGTGACAAATAACCTAGTCTTTACATATTATTTAATCAATTGTTTGAGGAAAAGTTCAATGGCAAATGATACTCCAAAAGACACCAAGTTCCACATGTCAAGTACTAGAATCCATCACCTCAACAATTCCCCTAACCTAAAATAGTAGGATCCTCTCCTCAATGCATCCCACCAATCCAATAATGATGGCTTATCGTGCATCCACACGACTAGTGATATCGGAAATACATCTTGCTTTCCGGCGCTTACCTTTCTCCAACAACAGATAACTGATTACCAAACGATAAATTACCGAAAGATTCAAGTTCGTTCATGTCATGCCCTATCATATGGATGTTGCCATAATAAACCAGGTAATCTCACGCGTTTTCTATCCAATAAGCAATCCAGGCCTGACTCATTTGATGACTATTACAACGCAATGGAACATCCCCCAACCAGCGCTGGATGGCATAGCAGATGTCAAAAATCGAGGAGTAAGTCGTCATACTAAGACAAAATCAGCATTACGACTAACACGCTATCAGGTGGATGCGTCACTTGCAAGAAACGGGTGGGTCCCTAGTTCGAGAATTTAATTTGAGTATGTTACTCATATCTCAAAGAAGCTCAAATGCGATGAGACAGAACCTTCCTGCACACGCTGTGTCAAGTCAGGCCTGTCTTGCCCCGGATATAATAAACCGTTTAAATGGTCGACCAAATATGAGATTAGCCACCAACAGCATACTGATATCACGGCCACATCACCATCACTAGCCAACACTTCAGGCGGATCCCAGAATATGACAGTCTCTCTCGTTCCTTACGGCCTACCAGATGAATCATCTACTCTCCTGTCGCACTACTTCTCTGATGTATGTCAGGTGGCATCCTCTTTTGACTCATCCCAAAATCCATACCGTTCAATAATGTCGGACATGATTCGTGATTCTAGTATCATATTCAACTGCGTCATGACTATGTCAGCTTCACATCTCGGCCGTCAAGGGAGTGATGCATCGGCAACCCTGACCTTTCAGACCGAAGCCATTTCTCAAATATCCAGGGGAATATCCAACATGGAGCCAGGGTCAAGTGCACTGATCCCGCACAGCAAGGATATATATCCCACAAATATCCAGGACTCACCTACACCCACCGTCAAAAACGATCTCCTGCTCGGCATCATCCTTATTGGCATGACATCGGTTAGTAAGAAAGGCTTGAAACAATATCCCTAGATTGACTCAATTCGCAGAGCTGGCATGACCCTGCCTCCCTTGGTCTTTGTCATTTCCATGGAGCGCGGCAGCTTTTCAATATTTGGGTGGCGGAAAACGGCATCACAAACCTGCAAGTTCCATTTCCCTGTACATATCGCCTGATCATATTGTCGATGGTTTACTGGGAGGTCATGGCTGCTTGCCTAATCGACCAAGAATTAGACGCCCTTTCGCATCTCGATATGTTTCGCAGCCAACCTAGCGCTTTCTTCTCTTATCCTTGCCCATGGACGGGAATAGGCATGGGTGTTCTTATTCATCTTGCCAAGTGCATGACCGTGGTACGGCAGCGTCGAATTAAACACGCAACCATGTGCAACACCGACTCCCCAAGCTCGGACTTTCACTCTGTCGATAGAGCCTTTGCGCTTTCACAAGAGATCGACAGTCTTTATATCCCAGAGGTCATCGAGATCAAGGAGATGGGGGACCCGTTCACATCTGCAGACCACCTCTATAAAATAGCCCACTGCCATCGTCTTGTCGCCAAGCTCGAGCTCTACCGAAATTATCCTGAGCTTTGTCGGTCTTTCCCTAACATCACCAGTCGAAAGCTATCGCGTCCATCCACGGAAGTTAGATATGACCAGCGGGGTCTTCATTATGAAATGACGCTTACACTAGCTATCGAGATTCTAGAGGTGATGGAGACGATTCATGAAGAATCTCGAACGGTGGCCATTCAAACTCTCATATTCTTATCCGCAGGCAGCGCCCTTGGACTCTGTCCAATGGAAGATCCAAGAAGAGTACAACAAATCACAGGATGGAGGAACTTTGTACTGAAAAGACTCCACAAGTCTTTCCGCTCTCTAAAACTTGACACTATCCTCCGGGTAGCTACTCTACTCAGAGAGGTCTGGTCGAGAATGGACATGCTGGAAACTGGGCCATCAGGCTGCGGGAGTACTATTATACATGTCTATTGGATGGACATCATGATTGAGAGGAAACTTGAGACCATCCTAGGGTGATTCTCACGTGTTGAGCTGGTGGTCAAATTGCAAAAGACGAGGGATTCGCCACAAACAAAAATACTTCATCACTCTTCTGCTATGTATCTGATTCTTTATCTATGTCTGTTGTTTTTGCAATTCCTATCTCTTTGAAGCCCACCTGCCGAGTCAAGCTGCCGTTTCAGGCCACAAACATGCTCGTTCTCGGAAACTCGGAATGCAGAGAAAAGGGATGACGGACTTTCGGCCTGTACTAGGTCCGAGCTGTAGTAATTCCTATCTGGAAAGATAAGACGAACCCCGGATACCTTGCCGATGGTAGTGTGGAGGCCACCCTATCTACTCCCTAGCCGCGCTCGATGTCGTGACAAAGATTCCGAATGTGTCGTAAAGATGCGGCTGATGCCGAAAAGATGGGGAAAAGTTGGAACCATCGACTTAGTGCCTTTACAATCAATGGGGATGTTCAATAACTTGTGGGAACCTCGCACTTTTAGTCTACAAAGGGAATGGTCAAAATCCTATTTCTGAGGGGTAACTTCAGTTTGACACTCCACCTTGGGTACTACCTTTGTTAAACTTCGTAGTCACTGTGGACTTTCGGAGTTATCTTAGCCCTGAGGTTCCAGTGAAAATGCTTAGATCAGGAACAAGTCTTTGGGAAGCACCAGTCATCTCGATTATAAAACGTTCAGCATCTCACCACAGACTTCCAAGGGGATACATACCTATTGGCATATCATAATTCGTTTAGTTCCTTCATACAGATTTATTTCTTCGCTTGACTCAGCTTCACACAATGTCGCCATCCGCAGTTTCTGACAACCCTGATTTCGTCCCTGTGACAAATTGGCCCACCCTTGACGCAATGGCCACCGGCTTCCGTGAGAATCTTATGCCTGCGTCTGATAAGCTACAAGGCAAGACCATCACCCATACATTCGACAATAGCATGAAGATCTCTCACGAGTTCGCCGCCGACTCTCTCACATGGAAAATCCTCGAGGGACATGACAAGGGTAAATCAGGACAAGCAAATTACGAGGCTTTTGAAGTGCGACCCGATGTTTTCTTTATCGACTTCCTCAAGCCGGGGTACGATGAGGTCGTCACTATGGTCGTCGACTTGGCCACTGGCCAAGCCACAACTGGTGTATCTGGCTTCAAAGACCAGCACGGTCAGCGTCGAACATACACTGCTTTCATGAACGCTACAAGTCACGAAGATAAGCCTGTTGAAGCCTACAGCCTTACAGAGGACTTGATCGGCAAGCATATCCTGTACCGCTACAGCTCCAAGGACTCGTACGAGCATGTCTATCTCAATAAGGGTACATTCGCGTGGCACTGCC
The DNA here is from genome assembly GCA_013266165.1 of Fusarium graminum. Lineage (NCBI taxonomy): Eukaryota > Fungi > Ascomycota > Sordariomycetes > Hypocreales > Nectriaceae > Fusarium > Fusarium graminum. The sequence goes on from JAAGWP010000419.1 coordinate 21,745, forward strand.
TTAGCGGAACAGAGAAAGGTCTTGCGGATGCAGAGGAGTGCAAAATGCTCAAGCTCAAGGACAATCTGTATCTTTTATTCTGGACCGAGACTATCATGCCCGTCGAGAGCTTGGTGGTGATTGATCTGGAGCATATGCGATCGACAGGACGATTTTACTGCTGGGATCCCAAGCCAAAGGAGCCTGTTCATGTTAGGTTTGGATCATACGCGACAGTAATGGCTGAGACATCACCCCTGGAAATTTTGAGAAAGGTCTGAGAAGAGAAGTCACAAATAAATAGGCAGGGCTTTTGAGGACGAGAGTGATGGTAGTGCGTGAGTCTTGGCTGAAATAATCACATATCTAGACCATGCAATGAGAACCTGTTCATTATCCTGAGCACAATTTGCGTAGAGAACATCATCTACGTGACCCGATGATACAAATTTCAAGCGACAAATGCAGACGTCCATGGTCATAATACGTGAACGTCGATGTTGTGTTTTGTGAGAAGTAAAAAAGAATTGACTAATCGTGTCAGTAAATAACAAGATCTTGGTGCGCAGGTTTCGTCTTCAAAAACTCCCCATGCATTATGCCATCTACATATGCATCCCCTTTGAATGTATATCCTTGTTCTTGGCATCCATCCACAGACCGAAGGACGATGGGTGATCTGACCCCCCAAATCAAGGATACAACGTCTCCAGGCTCGATAACATCATGTCCCATACCTAGCATGCCCTTTGCTGTTTTGAAAAGCGTTCGATTTCTTCCAATATTCTGGCTTTGTTGTATAAGTAATTCAATACCCAGTTCAAGTCTAGTGACGGCGGTGTTCATCTCTCTGTATCTAATTGATCCCAATGTATCGAGAAATTCCTTCTGCTCTCTTGTCAAATGCTTTGTGTCAATAATTTGCTGTCTCATGATCTGCCGGACAATACAGAGAATTGACTGCTCCGTTTGAGGGTTGATGGTATCATACCACTGCTGAGCGTGCATGGTACGCCATATATAGTCCTCTGCAGGTCCAGACTCTCGCCCCAGTGGTATGAAAGCTTCGATTCTCTCATAAAGCTCCAGGTGACTTGGTCTCAGTACCTCAGTGATTGTGTCGACATACCATCCTTCTCGACGCAGAATTCCTTTAGAATCATCTCCTGGACAACAAATGTAAGGAAAAGTCTCGACTCCACGAGTAGCGTCAAAAGCGCCATCGTAGTTTATGGAATCTACCGTGTTACATTTCTCACCAATCCTACGCCAGTCAGGAACCCAGGTAGGAAGTAACTCCATGTTGCCCGTTCGAGGGACACACCGATCCAGAGTAAAAGCCATTGGGCCATCCGGGATGCTTTCATTGATCATGGCCCGAGTTGCGCTGGTGAACACCTCCTCCGTGGACAGGCCGTAGTCTGGTAGTATATTCAGTCTATGGTTGTCGGTAATTACCCCCAATAGAGCGAAGATGATATCTCGAGGATCAGTGGCTGAGTATAGAGGACGATCCCGTGCATGGATATTCCAAAATAGAAGACCAGCGAGCGTTATTTCCCTGTCTTGGAGATGTAAACGGCGAGTTTTCAGAGGTAGACTGATGCGAAAGTTGCTGTGCAGTGCTTTGGTAAATTGATAGGTGCTTGGCGCTATAAAACGAAAGTATCGATTACAGATATCCACGGCGTGAAACGTTGCAACAAGTAGCTTGAGAGCGATGGTCTGGGTTCCACAGAGAACAATAACATCTTTAGCAAGAGCAACTTCCTGATTGATCCAGATGCGGTGCCAATAATCCCTGTGCATAAGGTCTTCGATCCCAGTAATGAGGGTTTTGTCATCATCAGCCTGATCTTGAAGACCTGGGTCATTCAACAGATCAATTATAAAACTACCCCTTGCAGAAAGCTGACCATCTTGTGTATCCAGACCTTGGTTGATAACAATTCCCTGATTCTGCTGGATTTGATAATAATTTCTGATGAAATCGGAAATATCCTCTTCATCACCACTGACTTCGCCGATATCTACAGCTACTGCTCTGGGACCAACACGAGCGATAAAGTTCATCACCATGTCGGCCGCCCGATTGCCATGTCCGAGGAATGAGTAGACTCGCTCAGCGGAACTGAATATAGTGCCCATCTGTTTGACTTGATGGTTCTTCTCGGCGATGTCTGTCTGTTGAATGCATAAAGAATCGACCCATAGCCAATCCCGCATGCCGTTCTCTCGAAGCTGCCTAAGCGCTGAGTGAAGATTTGTGCCGATACGAAATGTCATGCCGTTTATTGAAATGCTAACCAGCTCTTTCATACCACCCCAGACGTACGATAGTGCCGCGTATTTCGTGGTCTTTATGGAAGCATGTTGCAGCTCAAGTGAGAGCCGACTGTCAGCATCGGACGACTCCTGAAAGCGTACGAGCCTGACGGTGGCATTATCACGCACTAGGTAGTCATAAATGAAAGCCATGGCAGATGTTAGACGCCTTCCACTGAGTTTGAGATGCGAGTCGTAGAGAAGGGGGACTTGTACATCAATCTAACCAAGCAATATATTCGCGGTGTGCCAAATATTCCATGGAAGCGTACATTGAGGCAGACATTGGGGTTGCCACTTGAGTATTATCTGACGTCATGCCACCTGTGAAAAGAGTTTCCTGATCTGCGATGCGGGGCTGCCGTCACTGGTTCTAGGCAGATAATGTCAACGTAAGCCTACACTGGGCATTATCGAGTAAAAGATCGTTGAACATGTTGTGTGTAGTCTTGAGGCATACTAACTTCTAACAACTTGATCTGAAACTACAACGATCCCTCAGGCCATTTGTACTTTGGCCAAGCAAAGTCCGGGTTGTATCTCTGTTGTAAAACCACACTCCCAGGGGAAAATTTCTTCTTTTTTCCACCTCCAAGATCGATAGTTTCCGCCTCATCGGGTATAGCCCATTCGCTAACCAGTCCTACAGCCTGTGCAACATGTTTCTTCAGCCTCGCCACCTTCTCTGGGCGAGGCGAAAAGTTATCGAGGTGCTCTGCGTCAGTGCTTTCCTCAAACTCGCCCGGTTCTGCTGTGACCCAAGCGTCTTGGTGCCACTGCTCCTCCTTGAAATCTACACCGCCATTATCATCCAGTTCAGGCTGATGGAAGTCATTCGTGATTGGCATTTCTACGCCGCAGACGTCGAGAACTTCCTCAATGCTAATGTTGGCGATAGAGTAGTTTACATGTGCAAGAGCCAAAGCCTCTGTTTTGGTGAGAACTTTCCTGACAACGTCGGTACTTTCAGCTTGACCTTCTTTCACTTCCTCCTCAGTGAAGAACTCATCAATGTACCAAATGGCACCTCTCTTCTTCGCCTCCTTGTCAATGAGCCCAAATGGCCCTTCTCTTCCGGCCTTGTTCTCTCGGGACCGAATGTAGTGATGCGGCTTGCCCCAGTAATCTTCGGGTGCGCGGACTATCTTGAGGTGTAAAAGAGGCGAAAACTTGGAGTAAGCCCCCAGTTCGAAAGCAGATTTGAATGCTTGAAGTTCATGGTTTGTGATGTCGGTTACAAGATATGCTGTGAGGCAATCCTCAGTGCCACTGGGAGACAGGTAAACCATGTTTGACAAATAGATTTATAAGGTAGTATAACGCGATGGATAGTAATGTTACCATATAGAAACCAGAAACGACCTTATTTAAATAGTTCTGGCTACAATGAAGTGGAAACATATGAAAGGCGCTGGTGCCTAGAAGGGAAGTTAAGAACGGGTAAAAATTAGGCAACTAGTATCCACATACTTTGTGACGATTGACGAATCGCTATGATTCCCGCGTATAAAAACCCCGTAAACAGGACATCACAACCCCAGGTTTATACTGGGGTTTATACTGTAAGCAAGTTTAGACTTGACACTCCGATTGAAGACCTCGCACTTGTCATGATTCGAAGGAAGCAGCCCCATGATGAGGTGGAGCTGTGTCGGCGAACCACATATCGACTAACGGGTCTGACTACTGCACTGTAGGGTTAAGCTTCTTTATTTGAATATTCTATAATTAATTCGTCGCCAATAACGGCTTGGAACCCTTACATAAAAAGATCGAAACAACCCGTTAAAATCAATAGCTCCATGCCAGTCTATTTACATATCTGCTCTGCCAAGCTTCGTAGCGCTGAGGCGTCGAATGAGAGCCCGACTGAAAGGTATCCTTACTGAAGTTTCCAATCAGCGCTTGGGCATTTCACCAAAGGCCGCAGCAAGAAGACCGCCTGCACAAAGCAGTGTGTGCACTCACCTCAACGTCAACCAATGGCTCTCATCAGCCGCAGCGCTTGATGGCCTATTTCTTCAAGCGTCAACTTTTGTCAAAGCTTCAGTCGCATTAATATGCTGTGTTCAGTTGAGGCACCTCATGACCAAAACAGTCAACCCAACAATATATATAGGTATGCTCTCGACTGGGATTAAAAGGCTCACTTTATAACATTCTCACTGGCATTCTATGTTATACATTCGTTTTGTTGTACTTTATCCAACACCCACATTCGCTTCAAACTCAGCCCGCAATGGTGTTCTCTCCCGATTACACTCGAAGATCAATTCTGTGTAGAATCATTGGCATCGGTGATGCCGACTATGGAATGATCTGGTTTTTCGTTGCTGTTCTTTGTATGTTTCTACTCTCCCATTACCAGAACTAACACTAACAATACTGGCAGTTGGCCTTGCCGGTAACATGGTCGTCCTTCTCAGCTGCATTTCTCCCGGCACCCATTCGGTCTACTTGTTCCGCGTTGGGAGTAATGAGCTGGTGAATGCAACCGCCAATTTGACTGATGTCTCCGCCTCCGATCTTCAAATTGCTGGACTTCCGGATTATTGGTATTGGGGACTTTCAGGTAGGCCTTTGATAATCATCCGTTCCTTTAACGAGACTGACCCAGTATCCTGCCAGGAGTCTGTGCCGCTTACGACGACAACGATCGAGAGATGTTTTGCAAGCACGTTTTCCCACCCGCACTGAGCATTGAAGAAATGATCTCCTTTACAGTCGAAGCCCAACTCAGTGACGGCGATGACCCCTCGAGCATCACGAAAATTCTATCACCCTGGACTACTGCTCTCGCACAAGTCAAAGACGACCTTGTCATGCCTTCCCGCTTGCAGGCCCTGATGAACGGCGCTGCGGCTCTCGGTATCGTTTCTGCTCTTCTTTCCTTCGCTTTACTGCCTCTCACAATTCTATATCTTACCATACTTCATGACCATCTGCGACGTTGGATGCTTTATATCCTAGCCTTTCTGGATGCCTTGGCCTTTCTTGGTGTGGCTCTTTTCGTCGAGTACGCTATGGATGAGGGCCCAAGGAGCCTCATCAATCTTTCTGGGTCTGGCAAGGAGATCGAGTTCAAGGGACCCGGCTTTGTTGCACTATCATGCGGTATACTGATTAAGTTCCTGTCCATTGAGTTCTTCCTTTGTGTTGCTTGTCTCGGCGTTTTTCTAGTTCTCTTGCTCGGTTATGGGTGTTTGAAGATATGTAGCGGCGATGACAGGGTCAAGGTCAAGGTGGACACTTATGTGTATGAGAGTTCACCACACTACCACGTCTAGTAATCTAGTGGTCAGAATTCCAGTGGAAGGGTCCCTGCCTCCTCTGTGATTTTCGAAAGCGGCGTGTCTGTGCTTCGCCAGGGAAGAAGTCAAAGTTGTTGGTAGCAGTAGCTGTGAGTTATGAATCACTCGGACAGTGGCATAATATGAGATAACTGATCGTCTTGCAATGATAATTCGACCTCGTTACACTTTGAGCTTGCTGTTCTGCTTGTTGGAATATTCCGTATGGGATCATGGAAAAACATTGAACTGGAAACACGTAGCAGATCAGCATATTTATCGACTTGCTACCAGTAGTATAGAGCCTTGAAGAATTTTACTGCCGCGCTAGAATTGTTCACATAACTTGCTACGGAACAGTCTGTGGCCGAGCCGGGCCACTCCTCCACTCCTTCAAAAGGCAACGCCAATTAAGGCCTTTCGAAGGACATCAGATATATCTTGCACTGAACTATACTCCATTCTCCATATCCCCTGGATTATAGCTTTCACAGGATTGTCCTCACTCAAATACGGATATATCCCATTCATTAGCTTCTCTTGTAGTTCCTCAATCTCAATCTCTCCGTAGGGGATTGACCATTCCGTGATCTCACAGATACCCGTTCCCAGCGCAAACATCTCCTTCTCAAATCTGCTTTTCTCTGGGCTCGGCGGGTCTGTCGAAGGGATCCAATAGCGAGGTTCACAAGCAAAGATAACTTCTGGATACACTCCCTCCAAACTTGAGCCTGCAAAGCCGCTGAGTTTGATGTGAAGGTTGTCGAACAAGAGGATATTTCGTGTCGAGACGTCACCCCAGATCACACCTCGACCATGCACAAACTGCAGGGTATCAGCAAGGTCGATCGCCATTTTTAAACGTTGTGCCATGGGCGGTGCATCGCCCTGAATGATGCGCTCGCGAAGGTTCCCGTTGGGAGCCCTTTCAAGTTTCAGAGCCCAGGCCTCCTCGGATGAAGGTAGATATGCAACCCCATGTGACTTCAAAATATGTGGATGCGGGCCCAAAGTATCGTAAATAGCGGCTTCGCGTTTGAACGTATCACTAGTATCTTCGGCTAGCGCTGCATGATCAAACATCTCCCCATCAAGCCAGAAGCCGGCGGATTTGATCGCGACTTGCGGCTCGCATTTATCGGCATATATGATGCTGAGAGCTGTTCGGCCCAAGGGTTCGAGTCTTTCCCTGATAGCGGGACCAGCTTCCCTGTCGTTCATTCGCATATTGGTCTGGGTTGGAGAAACGATATTGATAGAAACGTTTTCAGGGTATCCTTTCAACCACGTGGGGGATGCAGCATCGGCCGGAATATCCCACACCCGATGAGTCCGCATGCTAAGAGGAGCAGGGATATGTGACGATGTTAAAAGTCGCTATTGTAGAAGCGGACTATACAATATATGGTTGGGTTTCCGATGCTGATTCGTTACATTTTACGCTAAGCTTGAAATTCGCCATACTCGATCATCATCTACGTTCGTTCCCTCAAGTACGATAATAAAACCAACTCTGTTATAGACTTTAGAACTGGGGCCAGGCGCTCAATGGATCCCCCCATGAATGTGAGCTCGTCACTCTCGTCCAGTCATGATATACACCTCGGTGCCGTGAGTCCCGGGTTTACTTTTCCTGATGCCTACTAAGTTCAGTCTCCCATTTGATACATAAATCGCAGTTTAGTAACTATTCATATAGTGGCCCAAGCGTGTTTTATCATAGCGGGGAAGCAATTACTACCCCGCTCTATTAATAAACGCCTTTCAACGTAACTCGGCATATACACACGTATGCCCACGCAAACGAAAGTTCAAAGTTCTTTCACAATGTCTGAAGTAATCACGCCAGAACAGCTTTCGAGAGGCTACAAGCTGGCATTCGGTCCCGTGTATAGACTCAACCCAACAACCGTCGTCAAGTTACACACAGAAAAGGCAGAAGTCGAAATGATGAGATTCGTCCGTAACAACACGTCAATCCCTGTCCCCAATGTTCAAAACGCCTACACCGACGAGAAAACAGGAAAGGTGGTCATTGTGATGGATTATGTCGAAGGAAGAACTCTCAAAGAGGCATGGGTTGACTTGAATGAGACAGAAAAGGAATCGGTTTTGTCAGAGCTTCGCGACTATATGGCCGAGCTGCACACCTTCAAGGGCGATTTCATCGGGTCTATTGATGGTACTGCATGCAACGACCAGTACTTTGATGACAAACCCGAAGATTATGGCCCGTACAAGACTGAAGAAGAATTTAATCAGGGTATTGTCAAGGCGATGAAGGCGCATGGAATGGCCGGTGGATTTACCGAGTGGCGATGCAGCGTGTGGCTCAGCGTTATGAAGGGCCACGATATTGTCCTGACACATGGCGACTTTGATCCTCGGAATATCATCATACACGAGGGTAAAGTTGCGGCTATCTTGGACTGGGAGCTATCGGGTTACTATCCTTCATATTGGGAATACGGCAAGTCAATGTTGCGACCGGAGTGGGAAAGCGAGTGGCATAAGAGCAAAGCCATCGACAAGATCTTAAAGCCATATCATAAGGAGCTCGCTGTTATGTGGACCTCTAATGATATTATATATTAATACAATAAACATGTTTGATTCATTGAACTCCCTATCCTCTATGAGACTGACACGGGAACCTTACAGTCACCTTCAGTCTTAACGATCACAATGTCTTTAGTATCATGGCACGAGTGGGTGATGATTTCAAACTCTCCTCGTCTCAGCTTTCATCCGACTTTACTTTACTGGAGGTAGCTCAACAAGCCAGAAACTCTTTTATGAACGGCGTGGCACGTATTAATACTTTGGTAGGAGATTTATGGTAACGGTATTGGACCATACACTGCTCCGACTGCCATAACCATTGGATTACAAAGGCTCTCCGAACAAGAGCTCTTCAAGATTGGCGCAGGTGCTGTGGTGGAAGCTGGTCTTGGAGACCAGCCACATATCGAGTATCTATTCCAGTCAACACGGTACCCCTCTGGGCCGACGCCGTACTACAAATAATTTGCCCACGAGTCATACATCTCCTTGACGGTGAGTAGTATGGTGGCTTTTTCATGTGAAAATGTTACCCTTAAGGGCACGTCGATGGCGATGGCTCCTAACATTAACCCCAATGTGAGTACACACAATCATACCTACGAAAGCTCGACCAATTGTGGTAAACCTGCAGTACTACACTCATCATACAGACCGTGCAATTGCCATCCTGCTCTTTCGAAATACACCTACGGTGCCAACAATGGCGAGGTAAGTCCTGGCACTGCAGTCAGGGATGACGATAGGACGCCATATCTGAGTATGTCAAGGCTAATAGTATCCCGAACTGTCACGCTGCCGGCACAAACCAGATGCTGCTTGAGGACGATGGGGGCGTTGTAAATGCGCGACTTGAAGTGTACGGAGTAGAAGGTCTTCGCGTTGTTGATTGCAGCATCATTCCTGTCTTGCCAGATGTTAATATTGTTGGGCCTGTTTTCATAATTTGGGAGGAAGGCGCAGAGCTGATTCGCGAGGATTGGGACGACAGCGGGATCTGAACATAAGATCCCCGTTAACTATATCTTAATCATCGAGTATTTCCTAGCTTCAGCTAATCCATTTGAATGACCTCAACATTAGTAGCAACATTGCCTTCTGTGGCCCTAGAGTAAGGGCAGATCTTCTTGGCCTTCTCAACCACCTTTTCCAGCTCATCCTTCTTCAAGCCCTTGACCTTGACCTTCATATCGACCCGTAAACTCATATCGAGCTCTTTCATATCGCCGACAAGATGCACAGTCGTCTCAACAACGCTATCCTCGGTGTTGGTGGGCATCGTGATGCCCATCTGTGCTGCGCAGGCATTCATAGCGGACTGGAAGCACGCGCCGTAGCCGGCAGCGAAGAGCTCTTCGGGGTTGGTTTTTCCCTTGTCGCCAGGTCCACCGAGGGCTTTGGCCATGGTAAGCTCGACATTGAGATTCTCGCCATCGACGCGACCTTTTCTGGCGCCGATTACTTTGGCGTGGGCTGAGTAGAGCGTTGGCGCGGATTTTGTGTTGAGGAATCTTCTGGCTGTGGTGTTGATGGTGGGTGTGCGCAGGGCTGCGCGACGGAGCAGAGGTTGGCAGACGCGAAGAGAAGACATTTTGATTGATTTTATCTGATTGACAGCGTGTTATTATTTTAGAGTTGAATCAGAGAAATATCCAAAGCTCGTGGGTTTTGTAGCAACTGCATTAGGCTTGGAGCTCAAGTCGAGTACGTCACCATGAGCCACAGACTTAGTGTTGCTCTACCAACTAATAAATCACTTTCGCTCTTGTGACGTGATTGACGCGAAAAATAGTGGAGGCTGGACTATTCTTGTCTAAGACTGTATAATCGATGCGGAATGTCATTTCCTCCTGGTGGCGACCAAGAAGAGATATGTCATCAGGTGCGAGGACGGCCCCTACCCTACAACTCTACTATCCAGGCACGATTCCAACTTGTGACGGTATCCTGGGTTATATCTGGGACAATTGAGACTCCAAACTGAATTCCCACTTACTTGATACGACATCGCCTCCAGGTATTTTTGGACTTTTTCGCTCGTGTTTCCTTCGCGCTTGTACTCGGCGGCCAATTTTGCAAACTCTCTCATATTTTTGCGTGGCTTGTTTGATTACTTTCTTTGCTGAACGAATGTCCAGTTCGTGGGTGCGCATGACGACGCACACAGCATTGATGAATGTCGAACCTCTCGCCTGTTCCAATTCCGTATCAAAAGAGAAATAATCATTCGTCAATGCCACAGCAGCAAAGCACGGTCGGACGATGCCTGCAAGTTCAGCATCTTCACGCGCTGAGAGTGTCATACTAGTACAGACGTATGGTTATGTTGATCCATTTTCGGCAAAAGGAGAGAACGCTGGAAATTAATCGAGAGCCCATTGCAATTTCTCAGATGTAATCACCCCTCCTTATAACTGATCTGTATCCATCTCAACAACAGCTTCTGCCCGATGTCAAGAGCCTAAGCCCCAACAAATTGCCAAAGCTGGCGAATAGAAAAGCCAAAAGACAGGTTATATGTCTCAGGTATGTCTTGTTCATGTGGAGAGGCGTACGGTGATCATCTCACACCGCCAAATCAAAGAATTCGACGTACAGGATTGTGGCTCGATGGAATATCTATCGTTCTCCAGTGACGTGGAACTGAATGGATGTTTAGTCTTTCAGAAGAAGCACATAATCGCTCCTGGTAATACGCACCTAGTCAGCGGTCAGTACATCATATCAAGTGCATAACATGTGCATGGTGGGTTATGCAAGACTCGCATGGCTGCCTTTTGAGGCTTGTTTCTAGGCTTACTTCGGGGAAATGAGTCCGTTACAACAACTCAAGAGCCAATGAGATGATGACATGTCTCCTTCAAGTCTTACTATCTGCTATAAGTGAGCGCTCCCGCCATGATCTGTCTTTGCTCCTCGCGCCTCTAGCACTTCCACCAACATGAATTTCCAAGCATACAGAGCAACCGAGTCTGGTACCGTCTCTGCTGATGCACAAGTAGCGGCTTTCAACACGCTGCTCAAGCAGTGCAAGGATCTAGGTCTTACCCAACGACAGCAAGGCCAACAATATGGCGATGTGTGTGATGGTATCAACGACGATGCCACTCTGATGTGATTTTCTGCCTGATCATCATGGGAGTATGGACTGATTGACTATAGGCGGTTTTTGCAAGGGCGCAACTTTGACCCAGATGGCGCCTTAAAGCAGTTTCAAGAGGCAACAGTTATTCGCAAAAATAACCAAGTGATTGAAGCCTACGACACCATTTCAGTCCAAGACTTTGAACAGGCTCGTGAGGTCGTGAGTCTTCCTTAAGACACCGCCGCTGTCGCAAATATTGATTCAATTTAGTACCCTCATTGGTCTGGACGCAGAGACAAGAGGGGTCTTCCCATTTACATGTTCGATGTTGCACTACTCAGCTCTGAGGTCATCGCCAAGTATAACTCAGACCAGGCGGCGGTAAACAGAACACGGAATGCACTTGTTTTTCATGACTATCTTACCCGGTTTGTCATACCTCTCTGTGCCTCGTTGCAAGATTGCAAGGTGCAAGGCCCATCTGTCACAAGCGCCGTGTGTCTTGTGAACATGTCGAGCATTGGGATTACACAAGCTTGGTCATTGAGAGATTATGTCCAAGCGATCAGTCAGCTTCTAGCCGTTTGCTTCCCGGAGGTGATAGAATCATGCTACGTAGGTATAGCCAAGTCTTGTTGAATAGATCAACTAATTCGACACAGATCCTCAACGCACCTATTTACTTTGGACAGATATGGGGTCTCATGTCCAAGTTCATCGATCCCAGAACGGCATCCAAGCTGGTCATTGTTCCGTCGGGTAGAGCTCTCTCGACCTTGACAGCTCGAATAGATATCGAGAGCATACCGACAGAGTATGGCGGAGAGTTCGATTATATACCAGGAAGACCCCCAAAACTTGATCAAGGGATTCTCGAACATCTTGACTGGAACTTGTCAGGTGATAGGTTGCCAGAAGGACCCATCAAATGGAGCGAGGATCAGGATGGAAGACGTTTAGTGCGAGCCACAGGCTATGCGAATGGTAAGATGAGAAGTGAGATTCTTGCGACTAGATAGCGATAAAGACAAATATGGCACCACTGTCGGATGGATAGATAACCCGAGAGAAACCTCTCAAGGAGTTCATATGTAAAAAAGAGTGGGTTCGGCTGAAGGGCTTGCAGGGCTATGGGCCATTGATAGGCGTGCGACTATGGCATTGGGCATGAAGTTGCGCCCAAGAAGATAAAATAAGCATATTTTGATGTCACTTCACTGAAAAAGTCCATAAATGTGCTCGACTTTCGCTGGGGTGGCTGGTCCTCTCAAGTGATGCTGACAAATTATCATAACGTTAAGCCGTCGACTGCCTAAAGAGGCACAGGAACATCCGGCGGAACAATCCTGCGCCTGCTAGACAGCGTTAAAAACAAGTAATCAATACGAGCTGACGATCGTTTGCCCGGACCCCGATCCGATTTATAATATGGTCTCCGAGTTGTGCATGAGGGGACCAGTATAAGAGGTTAGGGAAGTAGTAGCCAATATCAGCCTTTTCTCTCTATATCAACTGAACAGATAACACAGTTCGTCATCCATAAGTCCACAAAAGTTCTCATGGCTCAAACACGCAATATAGTCGTCACCGGTGCCACAGGCAATCAAGGCGGAGGTGTCGTTCGTGCTCTTCTGGCGTCAAATCAGAACTGGCACGTACGGGCTTTGACGAGAGACGTGACATCCTCACGGGCCCAGTCACTCTTCAATGAACTCTCTCAAGAGGTCCAGGCTGGTCGATTGGAGATATACCAGGGCGACCCGAGTGATCTGAACAGCCTCGTTGCAGCATTCACCGGTGCTTATGGTGTGTTTGCAGTCACTCAAGACGTCACGACTGGAAATGCAGTGGTCAACGAACAACTTGAGGCAGGGCGCAACATGGTATTAGCCGCCAAGGAGACAAGAGTCAAGCATTTTGTCTTTAGCAGTTTGCCTGATATGGATATGGCAACTGGTGGGAGGTTTCTTGGTATCAACCACATGAATACCAAGTATGCTATTGGGAGGATTGCGAAGGAGCATTTGGATGGGGTCACTTGTCTCATTCCTGGTTCGTATTCTTTCCATAGCGCCACTTCCTTGTGTCTGACTTTGTATAGGCTTCTTTTACACGAACTTGAAGTGGCCTCATTATACCCAACGCCGAGGTGAGTGTTCCCTGCATGCACACCTAACGCCATTGCCTGGTGGCAGATGTAATAGTGCGACCATGAAGAGAAGACTAACATCAATGACTAGCCGACGGCGTTGTTGAGTTTAAAACTGCCTTTCCAAGTGATCAAGTCGCGGAGTGGACTGACCCAAGCTACGACATGGGCATCTTTGCCACGAGTAAGTCATGGCCTCAGACAAAACCTCACTCCATTGCACTCCGACGCTTTGGACATGAATCTTTCGAGTTCTAAACACAATGCTAATCATGGTGATGTAGAGGTCTTTGAATTAGGCGTTGACCAAACTGCCAGCAAGACATATCTCGTTCTGAGCCCCAGTGTCACTCCAAAGGAGATGGCCGAGGCATTCACCAGGGTCACTGGACAACCTGCTATCCACTCTCCCATCACCCCCGAAGCGTTTGGGGAAGCAACGGTCCAGTATGCTGGCCCTGAGTTTAGGTTGGATGCGCAGAAAATGATGCAGTGGGCTTCTGTAGCCCCGGCTGATAAGGTCTGTTACGGGGCTTTGGATCCTACGAAGGTGGATGAAACTTTCAAGGACTTGGGCATTAAGGCCAGTACCTTTGAGGATTGGCTGGAGCGCAGTGGATGGAAGGGACCCGAGTGAGAGACTAGTGTGATGTTTCGGTAGAATCTTTAAGCTCAACGACTGCCACGAGGTCCAATCAAGCTACTCGAGTTAGCCACAGCATATCCAGCTGAGCTTCAAAGCCCTATATGTACCATCTTCCAAAATAAAAGTGGTCTTTCTCTTATACGGCTCTGCAAGAGTGTTGACTATGTTCTAGTGACCGATTAGATGCAAAATTGTAGCCCCATTCTATGCTAATAATATCTCTTTCCACGTCGGGCCAGGGGCCATACTAAACTCGACAGCACCTTGGAGCAATAGACCAAAGCCACGCCGCTCAGCAATACCACCCTGCCACTCGAGAAGCATGACATGGTAAAATGCATATTGACCTGACGCGACAGGGTAGTTGTTCTGCCACTCGTTGTCGCTTTCGTTTTTCAAAGAAACGTGTGAGTATGCCTCGGACAAAAGGATCACCTCCAAAGGCCCCCGAGAATCGAAAAACGTGGTTTCTTCGAATCCGTCTAAATACACAAAAGCACATTTCTTCTGGTTTGAATCCATGAGGTGGCCGGTACCCTCAAAAACATTGATATCAGAAATCCTGTAAAACAACGAAAGAGTCCAGAATTGCAAGAGAGGATAGGTCGGCACTTCTCGGGAAAAGGATATTTGCTCAGTGGGCATTGTACGTCTTGTAACGAGTCGTTCAGGAACGTACCTTTTATCAGCAAAGGGATGCCTGGTGCGATATCCCACATATTCCATGTCGTGTATGGGAAATGAAGGGTTTGCATCTGGGTCCCAGACAAGATTCGTGATACCAGAAGGGTTCCTTTTGTACCATACGATCCATGTCTTCTCCTTAAGCCAGTAATTATTGATCGGGAAAACACCTGGGGTGTCACAGTGCACATCGATAGGACCCTTCCAACCCGTCCAAGAATAGCTCGGAAAGGAGGAGCGGCGATGCAAGATCACGCGATCCCCGTGAAATATGATGAAGAGGTCGAACATGGCGGTTGGGATATCCTGGAAGAAACTACATTTTATCGCATCAGTAAAGCGTCGAGTTATGCCTGTCATGGCCCGCGATACGTCGTTTTGGTTGCTCAGGGCCCTCTTGGTGTAATAAAAGAGCATAACATTCAAGTCAAATACTGGCTCCGTCATCTGAACAGCCTCTGGAAGCATAGATCCAAGTGATGCGCCTGTCCTTTGATTCTGTGATAGGATGTCTGTGAAGTGTTCGGCATGTTCTGCTGCACGACAACGGTAGAACACCCTATTATCGAGGAAGTAGAGAACTCGTCTCGACAGAACTTGCTCTTGGAAACTATATCTTGTCAGCCTATTGATCTTCCTTTAGTGGTTAAAGGTGAGCCATACGTCCATGCTCTTGTGTCATAGACCGAAGTCTTGAGAAGACCATCCATCCCTGTCACAATGCCCATTTCGACTCCCGGGCATATAGCCAATGTATTTTGAGAAGACTTTCGTGTCATATCCCTTACACCGGGCAGGCCTGCATTAGCATCATGGCCACAGCCAGCAACAATCGTCAGCCAAGCTCTCTCGTATACAAGATCCATGGCGTTCACGCCCAGCTGTAAGTCCTCGGCGTCGTTCTGGAGCAAGCATAGGGCATCTACCCACAGATATCGACAGCCAAGACGCCTCGTCAGCTCTATAGCGTCGCGGATTGTGTCCGGAATCAAATGGCCGACCTTTTCCACAGACCCTGGAATCAGAAGTGCTGGTCTATTGGCCATAGTAAGACGGAAGTTCGAAACAGCCCCCCAGACGTAGCTTAAAGCAATGTATCTAACATGGCTGGTCTTCTCCACAAGGCAATTATCTTGGACATCGACCAGCCGAAGGGCATGAAGGCCACGGAAAGCCTCGTCGAAATGCAGGGTGTCTGTCAACGCGCACGCTGGGCCATGCAGCTGCTCGCAGGAGGAGATCCAGTGCAAGATCCTCGTTGTGTCCACTATAGGAGACGTCTCTGACTCAATGAAGTATCTCAACTTGTCGTTCGTCTCCCCATATATTTGGCTAACCGGGGGCTTCATAGAGGAGCTGAAACCAATCCAAGTATCAGCCTTGGACTGGGTAGTCGAGAAAGCGTGACGACTGCTAGGTCCTGATGGCCACCACATCTCAACCTCACCTGCGTAGTTGGCATCTATGAAATGCTTGTTGAAGGTTTCCGCAGCGAGGCGACATAGGGGACATGGACTGTTCTTGACCCGAGTACCTGAACCGAGAGGGTATTTGATGATTTCGGAGTCACTCTGATCATGGTACCTATCAAGGATTCTTGGGTCCAGAGGTATCTGGGAACAGTAATCGCACAGCGGATTAGGCTCGGGCATGCTGAGGTTGGATGGCAGTCGAAATGAGGAAATGCTGTGTAAAGTGCCGCGATGTTGTACTTGAGATAACACAGTCGCTGCTTTGACAGCGGCTCAATGGCACCGGAGGGGTTTTTTTTTAGGGCGAAGCTGACGAACGGGAGATGATAGGAGGTGGCGAGGTTGTTTACCGTGCTATTCCCGTTATACCCGGGTCTTGCCAATCTACAACCTCTACGGATACGGATACTTACATCTTCTCGAAAGGTATTCTGAGATGGCCTCTCGAAATTGAGTTCTTCTATCAAGATCGGTGTTCCACATCGGTGTCATATGACGCGCCGTACAACTGCAATTAAACATTGACGGACTCTCCCATGCAGGGGTCATCGATCGTCATCCGCTTGGCTTTGCTTGGCCTCCAATTTTCTGTGGAGGTTTGCGTGGAGCGTAGCCCAAACTTTCTTCCAAACTTGTTCAATTGAGACTCTTGAGAGGGTCAATTTCCCACGAGTGGGCCTTGGCCTACGGGTGACGGCAATCTAGCGACCCTTGGCTTGCGTCACAAGGCTAAGAAAAAATGGAATCGCAAAATCAAGGAATAACTTTAACGGAAGGTATATCTAAAGAGTGTGGTCCTCAATCGAGGTTGATTGGGATCGGGGCATTTGATTTACACAAGGCTATGTCAAAATGTCCCAAAACAACCATGATGCTGTGAACAACCAATCTCATGACCCCGAAGGCCAAAACGGGAACGCGTATAACCTCAATGGCCGCCCTGTCGATCTCGAAGCTGGATCTTCGACGCGCGAAAAGGCCTTTCCCAAAAACCGACCACGACCACTTCGTCTCAAAGATCGCGTTGTACGAGTAACCTGGGGCTGGTTTCCCTGCACAATGGCCACAGGCGGGCTTGCCAACCTGCTGGGAGAGCAGCCATACACTTTTACAGGCCTGCAAACAATTGCCAAAATCTTCTACATCCTCAATCTGGTACTTTTCGCCTCCTTCACGGGCCTCATCATGGCAAGATTCGCCATGAAGCCTCGCGCATTCTCGACTAGTCTACATCATCCGTCCGAGTCATTCTTTTTCGGTGCTTTCTGGGTCTCTATTGCGCTGATCCTCACGGGCGCGCAGTCGTACGGGGGGCCAGCGACGGGACCCTGGTTTACCACGGCCATCAGGGTTGTTTTCTGGATCTACTACGCCTGCGAGATGATTGTGGCCGTGACGCAATACCACATTATTTTTGAGACAGAGAAACTCGACTTGTCTGAAGCTCTGCCGGCTTGGATTCTACCAGCTTATCCATTTCTTGTTACTGGCATTTTTGCGGCCAAGGTGGCGAGTGGTCAACCTCAATGGAGTGCAGTGCAAATTATCGTTGCGGGACTCATGGGACAAGGTCTTGGTTGGATGCTTGCTCTTTTCATCTACGCCGTGTATTTATCTCGTCTGATCCAGCACCAATTGCCTGCTGCTTCCAAGAGACCTGGCATGTTTATTGCCGTGGGACCGACTGGTATGTGTCCTTCAACTCTTAGATGATCGTGCTTATACTAATGAACTACAGCTTTCACATGCGCCGGTCTCATCACACTCGGCACCCAAGCCAAATCTATTATGCCAGATGACTTCCTCGGCACTCTCAGCTTCCCTATTGGCGAACTGTGGTATGGAATTTCCATTGCAGCAGGTCTCTTCATCTGGCTTGTCGCAATATGGTTCTCTGCCCTCTCGGCTTTGTCTGTCCTCCGTGTCTCGCGAAGCATGGAGTTTAGTCTCTCCTGGTGGGCCCTTGTTTTCCCCAACGTCGGTCTCGCTCTTGCCACCATCAACGTGGGCAAGAACCTTTCATCAAGGGGTATCCAGGTTTTTGGATCCGCCCTGACAGTTCTCTTGGTTATTGTGTGGTTTATTTGTGCCGCTGGCCACATTCGGGCGGTGATTAACAGGGACCTACTTGCTGTTGGCAAAGATCTCGAGGTGGAGCATGTGAACAAACAGCACGATAAGAAGGCTGCGAAAAAAACATCATCTGACTAATAATTTATTTGTTGAATCAATAAGAATCTCTCGCTAAATATGTCACGAGCGCAAGTGCCTGGCTCTCTGAACCTTATTGAAACGATATCTGACGATGGTGACGTTTCTGTTGGTAGCATATTTTGACCTGTTCAGCTACTGTGAACCCCTCGCTCTCCCAGCCCTCGCCTGAGCAGCTTTGCAACTTGAGCTGTCATGATGCTCTTCTAAGATTCTCGGCTCTTTATAAGAATTTCGAAGTCGGGCTCAGGGGAGCACTGTCACGCATTAGAAGATTCAGACGACACGACGGATGAATTTCAACTTACAAGAACCTCAAACTCGATGTTGGGAGGCCGACTCACCCCATCTCGCAGCTTGATGTCATAATTGGTAACAAGCTCTGCCATTATGAGCTTGATGTTAATGGCACTTAGATACCTTCCGGGGCATGCATTCCTCCCGAACCCCCAAGATAGATCGCTCTTGCTCACACTTGAATACCTGTATTTGTTGTCTTTTCCAGCGCCTTGTCTCATTCTGTAGAAGCGCAGGCCATCAAATTCCCCCGGGTTATCGTAGAGTTCCTGATCTGCATGGATGGAGCAAGTGTTGATCTCAACTTTTGTCCCTTTGGGAATAAATGTACCATCAGGAAGTGTCAGGTCCGCAATTGCAGCTCGTTGAAACGTTGCTACAGTACGTTAGCTGGTGTCACACAATGTCAATTGATCGCTTACATAGATCAGGAGAGTTCAGACGTTGACTCTCTTTGAGAAAACTGTCAAGCTTTTCCATCGCAAGGATGGAGTCCTTGTTGAAGGTGCCGTTGTGGTTTCTAGGAACAGACTCGACTTCTTCTCGCAGGATGGGGATGTATTCGGAATGGGCAGCGAGGTCATAAATTGCCTGTGTTGTTGATGAGAAAGTTGTGACCGTACCCACGGCAATAAGCGTCATCTGGTGAAGAAGCTGGATCTCCACATCATCTGCGATTGATTCATTCTTTCCAGAGCTGAGATGGTCCAGCATGGTCGGTGGATCCTCAAGGTTTCCGCCCTTCTCCTTCCTTTCGCGCATAGACGCTGTGATGCGCTTGCGACCTTTGGCCCACTGATCCTTTATGGCAGCACGCTCGGGAATGAATCTGTAGACGATAGGCCTGAGCCAAGGATGCCACTGTTTCACAGTACGGATACAGTCATAGCATGCCAAAACATAACCTGTAGACGCGTCAAGCCATTCGTCGTCGAGGCTGGCAGCTGTGCCTTGAAACACACGGGCGTTATTGGTGGCGACGAGTCGGAGTACTCTATCATGGACTTTTACAGAGGTCCAATCTCGTCATTCTTAGCAGGGATGGTAAATCTTTGCCATTTGAAAGTACCTTTGTGTTGACCAAGAATCTTGGGCATGTTCGTCTTGACCATGTTGTGAAGTAGGGGCGTGAACGTGGCTGACACTTAAGCTAATGTTGTAGAAAGGTGTTCGGGAATGAAATACTTACGAAGCGATGCAGTCATGTTGGCTTTTATGGCATGGATGACATATTCTGCAGGACCGCCGAAATAAGTGTACTCAATTTGCATGTCCTGACCAAGTCAGCACAGTCGGTAGATGATGTTGGGGAATATCAGCACCAACGTTGTCGATCGAGGCTTTGAAACTGAGTGCAGGGTGACTCTTTAGTGCGTCAAGGAACTTCGGAGGAATAACGACCTTGACACCTGAGGATGTATCTGTCAATGTTTCTCATTAAAGCTTGGGGTGCATGTCTTACCATCCTGCGTGTCAATGCCAAAAACCTCATTTTTGAACTCCCTTCTTAGCCTATGGTGACAACAACACCAGGGTCTCACTTACCTTTGCGTATCCCTTGGCCATTACAGCTCGAGGGTTGAAGCAGTATTCAAGGGCTCGTTGTCTAGAATTTCGAATCTCATCCTTGAGGAGAATCTTCACTTTGGGCGATCGACTGAAGCTCTTCCATCTTAGCCCGAGAAATAACAACGTCGTTAAAATCGACACCACAGAGAGAGATAATGTCGCCATGGTTCATAAGGCAGTCGAAGACCAATGAGCCGTATTACGCGAGGATCTCGCCTTGCAATATCAGAGACAAAATAACTTACATCGAGGCTTGTTCTTCTTATGTGCTCAGCAATCAAATACTCTGCAAATTTTCATGTGAAGCAAGCGATTGCACTAGATATTGTTCTCTTGGGGCTGAACCAAAGGTTTGCTCCTCCAAAAGACAATGGGCACTCGGACTAGACTTTCAACCTATGAAGTTGGAGTATGGCGGCTGTAGGGCCCACAATACAATACTAATGCTGTTGTATTGTTCAAACTTGGGGCACCCATACGGGCAAGATCAGATGTCCATAGAAGCTGAAATAGGAGGAAGTTCTTTGATGATATGTGTCGTATACTTAATTCTTGAGACGTGCCTCCTGCATTAACGTGTCAGTAATCTCGATGCTTAATTCCAGCTCTGGTCAACTCGGAGTACGAGTTTGTAAAGTCAGATCTAACTTGATACAGACCATCACGTGGTTGCCTTGATCTGTTGATCTTATAAACCATATAGAGTAGCGATCTATATCTCGGTATACACATAGGCTTGATAGCAGCATATTATTGAAGAAAGTCTGCTGCTTCCCTTGATAGTGGTGCTGTGATGGTGGGTGCTCGTGTAGGATAATGGAATCATGGTTTGGAGCGTCAGCCTTCAATAGTCTCAGCCACCAGCCCTATTGAACCAACCCAATTCCTGGCACTTTTTAGCGAGCCAGGATCAGGCACAAAACCTAGTTCCGCTCTGACATGCCGAGTTCCGCAAATCTCATCCGGTGCCGGTATCCGAGAGGTGCGGTAACAAAGTTTATACTATCGATTATCGATATGCACTCCTCCAAATAGTTAAAAAAACAGAGAGTATTAACTATTGGTTATTCAGGCTTTAAATAATGAGCTGAAGATACATGGCTCAGTGGAGGTACAGCTGAAACTCCCGAAGCGTACTGGCTCCCGGTTTTGGGAGGCTACTTGCTCAACGCCCGACTACCGTTGGACTCTTAGTTCACATGTCACGAAACCGTTGAAGTTTGAATAGGAAACACTGCGAGGTTTGCATTACTGTTTTTGGTAAGCTGCTACTTCACCCTGTTCTGGCCCCCTCACTAAAGGCATGTTGGATCTTCACGAAAGGAGGGCACGAAACTTGAGCATTGCGCCTTAAAGCTTGCAGCAGGTGAAGAAATAGACATTGCGATACTTCATAACTTGCACCTGAGCAAATTCGACTCTTTAATCAATCCAACACAGTGCCCTTTCCGCAATACAGATGCTCCTCATGCACTAAGCTTGTACCCGCTCTTACCACCCTTACCACCCTTACCGCTGCCTTTTCCTCCGTTGTAGATATTGATGTTGATGGTGACGGGGCCATTGAAGTCGACTTCACCGATGCACATTTGGTACTGATCAACGCATGAGCAAAATGACTCGTGGGTTCCGTGGGCTACTTACACCGCTGTTGTTGTTGCAGCATATGATCTTTGCAGTGCACACCTCCGAATGTGCACAAGTTGAAGCTGGAAAGTGTCAGGCGTGATGATGAAGCAGTGTGATAGTACTCACATCCATCGCTACTGGTGGTACAGCAGTACTGAGTTCCTGATGAACAAGCGTTTCCCTGCTGAGACGTTCCAGGGCAATCTTTCTTGCCAGACGTGGCAGATTTATCGGCCCCTATGGGCCAGTCAGTTAGCCACAAATATTGTCTCAGTATTGCATCTTGAATACATACGACGGAGAGCCGGCATGCCAGGCCAAGGCAGGTCTGCGATAGGTGCAGCTCTAGGCTCAACATCGCGAGTTTCAACCCCAATGATATCGCTGACGGGAGATGCAGTGACGCCTTGCAGCAAAATGAAGCCGAATGAAATCGTAGAGAAAAGCATGATTACGGTCTTGCGGATAGCTAATGGTGTCTTGCAGTAGGCTGAGAAGTATAGTCTAGTACAGAGTGACTTTAGAGTGAATTTGTCGATGCAGAGGCGGATGTGACGGAGAGAGCGAAGGCTTATATTCGTTCAGCCCTTTTTCAGCTCTCAGTTGGGGTTGTTGGGTTGCTGCTCTGATCCCTGTACCTGCACCTAGTCTCGTAGCCCCTAATACAGTGAAGGTTGACTCATACCCGTCAAGGCGTTATACCTTACGAGGAGCCAATATATGACTACTGATGACGCGACTGGACCCTGGTTCTAATGGGTTTCTTCAATCCCTGTCGGTTGGCTTTTGTGGTCAATGCGGTCATGGGGTCCGAGATCGCTCATGGTATCAAGGTCTGGAAGAACCACTCTCAAGGGAACCAACTCTATCATACAGTTTTAAGTTATCACGTCGCATTTTGATGAGCTTGTTCATTCTTGATAGATACATGGTCGGTTGGGTCTAGCTACAGTGCTTCTTTACGAACAACCCGATTACTTGTAAGTCTAGAATCACTCCGCCTAGACGGTATGATAGCTTGACGACAAATCAACGACGAATGGTCTTTCCACTTGATAATCCTGGCGACCTTGCACTTATGGGCTGTGGCCCAAAGAGGGTCTTGTGTTTCAACCCAATACCGTCAAACCGATTGCATCTATCAAGCCTACTCTGTCCGTTCTTGATGTTGGTTATTACTAGTCAGGAGATCTAGAACGACCTCTATGCAGACATCTGCTGATTATCAACAGCCACTCAATCTATACACCCAATCATCTGCACCTGCATGGCTTAAGTGTTGGGGTACCGAGACACAAGCCACGCTGCGAGGCTAAGCTCGTATCATCCTATCCAATTGAGCTTCCGGTTACAGCTACTCTCTCTTCGGAACGTCGGTACTATGAACATGCTGTTGCGCCTCCTCTGCAAGCTACTCACATATGGGTCTCCCAGCCATATCCTTAAGCCACCCTCTTCTCACTGTCTCCAAACATCCCATCGTTCTAACTCCAATTAGTCTTGTTGGCTTAGTACAAGCCCTACATGATACATTCCAGTAATGGAAACGCATCTCGCGATTCTTGTTGGCTTCACTGTAAGCCAGCTTCAATAGACAGCTCGCCATATGTGATTTTGGCGTAAAGAATTGAACCTTGCCGGAGAAAGAGTTCAATAGCTTCCAGTTCAGCTGAGATGTCAAGGTGAGCAACCAGACACCTGGTACGCCAATTGTATGGATGAGTTGAAGTTACGTCTCTACAAACTATAGGAGTTGAGAAAGGTATGTAAGAGAGTCCATCATCCCTCAAAGCTCATTCTATCTCATCACTCTCATTCTCAAATCACAATCACTCTCTCAAGACAAAGACTTTCAAGACTTACAGTATGAAGTTCTCCACTTCCATTCTCGCTCTCGTGGCTATCGCTACTGGTGTCATGGCCAGCCCGCATGGCGCTCCTCTTCCTCCTTCTCCTCCCAAGCCCCCCAAGGCTCCTAAGCCTCCTACTTCTAACAAGCAGACATGCAACAACGGCCAGACCGCATTCTGCTGCGCCACGTCTGAGAAGAACAGTGATGTGGCCTGTGTTCCTATCTCCGTCGGAGGAATCGGCGGGATCTGCAATGGTATTCAGATATGCTGTCAGAACAACGTAAGTAGTAACGAGCTTCTTCGGATCTTACACAGTGTCTCTGTGGCGTTTTTACTGACTTCGAACAGAGCGGAAAGCAAGGCTGCAGCTTCAACACTGGCAGTGGTACCATCACCTTCAACACTGGTGGCGCTTCTGGCCCTGGTCCCCTGTAATGGGTGGATAATCTTGTCGAAGCAGCTTCTGGGCACGCGTGAGGAGGGTGCGCTCGGTGGAAACCTGGCTTTATGGCCCATTTCGCTCATTACCATTCAACTGGACTTGACTATCGTTACTGTACGAGAATGGCTTCACATCGATACAGGATATTCACTGGAATTCGGAAACGTCGGAAATGCCTTAGTCAAGCTGTTAGTGAGGGAAGCTACCTAGCTCTTGATAGTTATTATCAATTTCACTCCTTTAGGTATCCATAAGATCGAAAGGTTCGAAGTCCATTGAGACCCAATCTTCTGTTGTCAGTGATAACATGTACGTACATTTTGAAATGATCAATCCCTGGTATAGTCAGCTGCACATCTTTCTATCTATATCATCACGGGCTATTACTCCAAGCCCCCTTCAAGAGATCCTTGGCATTTGTAAACTTATAATCTGGGAGACGCTGATTCCATTCATCCGACACAGCATAGACTCCTCGATGGAACGCGGTCAAGATTCCAATTGTAGCCATCTTCGAGAAAGCTTCAACGTGCTCCTGTGGGATAGATGGAAGATCAATACGAGGATAGTTGTCTGTCTTTAGTACTCCGGAAGCGATGTCTTCCATCTTGAGCCATTCGATCTCAAAAGGTTTCCCTTGAATGTGATCAGTTTAGGGTCATGGTGTTTCCACTAGCAATACTTACCTCGTAGATCCTCCCCCACCTTCAGCAGTTGCCGAGTGGTAGTTGCATCCCCACGAATCCCTCCTACAACTGGCCATTCGCCTTCGTAGTCGACAGCTCGTGTAACAACATTTGCAATATCCTCAACGGATGTGTATACTATCTCGTCATCAAGCGTCCCTTCGATGACAAAGGCGTGTTGCTTCTGGAAGTCGATGTTGAGGACAGTGGTGGTAATATACTTGCTCGTCTTATGGGGGTGGCAGAGATAATCCATGAATGCCCCAGGCTGGAATCGCGTGTATTCGAGTACCTAGAGGATAATTAGACTGTTATTTCACAAAAGATTCCTGTTCTTATGTACCGTTTTATCTGAGTTGATGCTCTCGAGGTATTCAGCAACCTCGATCTTACCGCTGTACCACGACATCACGTCAAGTGATTCGGCGAGCTTCACACCTCTGGTTTCATGTCAGGACTTTCTGGTGTTCACGCAAGCGAGTGACAATTGACTCACGTAGCCCATTCAGATGGTGCATATCTTTTTACTACAGCCTCAATGGAAGCGTCAATAAGTCGCTTCTGAGTGGCAGAGCCAGGGTCCAAGTGGACAGCGAAGAAACACAGAACAGTATGTACACCTCTCAGCAGCTTGGCCAGGTTCGACTTGTCTTCATAATCTGTCTAAACCCACTCGACACCCGGGAGTTTGGGGAACGTGGAGGGTTCCTGGATTGCGACGATTAAGTCTCGAGGGCTATGCGGGTTGAATTGGAAAATTTACCTTTCGTACAAACGCGGTGATTTCATGTCTTCCAGTATCAACCAGCTTGTCAAGGATTTCTCTAGACAGCTCTGATCATATTAGGTAAGTAGAAAACAGACAAAGTGAGGTTTGTCTTACCACTTGTCGCTCCAGCGATAGCAATCTTGACCATATTGACTAATTGGTAATCGACGGATGGGTTGAGTTATAGGCGTTAGGTGCAGGGTTAAATGAATTTGTTTGAATGCGCTGGGAAGGCTACGTTGAGAGTGGGCAATCTACTCTTTTATAGAAGTCTAAGAATCTGGAGAAATACCACATCTCATATCAAATGCTACAAATGGAGCAGAGTGTGCATCCGAATCACGTAACCTCAATTGATCCGTTGGTTACGTGACCGGAGTGATCGGGACCCGACTACGCCGAATGTGGCTGGTTGTTGGGCATGACAAATCTCATCTCAACAATCTCCATCCCATCCCATCACCACGGCTTCACCACTACTAACAACATTAACAATATTTGCTTTGTGGAAATGGATGCGACAGAACCTCAAGATGAAATAAGCGTGAGTGTTCACCATCACACATATTCAGTCCACACGCTAATTCTCCTCCAGCGACGGCGCGAGCGAGGCCGGCGCTCACAAGCTGCTTTCCGCAAGCGTCACGCTCAATCTGTCCAAACTCTATCAGCTCAAAACGAGGTCCTGAAGCGAGGTATTCAAAGGGCAATAAACGCAGCTCATGGAGACGAACCACCCGATATGCTCAGTGCCCTGCACGATCTTGCAGAAGCTGCAAAATTAGACATCCCGGCAACAATCTCGTACGGAAGTATTTCACAAATAAATGTCAGTCTAGCCAGCGATATTACCACGACTCCGGACTTGGTGATTTCAGAAGTTTCAAGCAAAAATAATTTACTCGTCGGTCCCTTGCCTACCGCCCAGTATCGCCTGGACTGCAGCGTATGGTTAGATCCATTACACTATCTACGCGTCTCCCTCCCCCCTCAGGACATCCTCCCATATCTGGGAACTGGCGCAGAATCATTCGCTGGTCTCCTCTTTTGGTCCGTCATGAAGCACAGCCAAGATTGTGTGATATGAATCATCTTTATTGACTCATAACTCTATTCCCCCCCTCCCACCTGAACCCTGATCTAACCTTTCAGCTTTTCCTCCTCATAGCTCCTATGATAGCGCCCCGAGTTATCGCCGAAAACCTTTATCTAACTTTTCCTCCTCGCACTATATAACAACTCCTATAATAGCGCCCCCCCAGGTATCGCCGAAACCCTCCTCATCGCAGTCAATTCGTTAGGCGATTTCGAATCACTAGATTTACTTCTATAAGTCTAGCAGGGACTCGATCTATAGCCTATTTTCCCTTAGCTATTAGAGGCACTCTTCCCGATTATTATATAATTACTTAATTAAGTTATTAATTTTCTTCCTCTATTACCGGGCTATATATTTAATTATAATTAAGACCATATTATTATAAGAGGTATATAATAAGACCTTATAACTAAGATATACCAGTCCTAGGATTATCGAGTTATCGAGCTTATTGAAATTCTAATTAATATTTTCGAGATAGGAAAGATAGCTCTTTTAAAAAATAACCGGGAAATCAGAGGTCTTAGAGATATAATTAAAGAGCCGGTGGTATTTATTAGAGGTTATAGCGATAATATTACTATAAGCCTTAGCTAAAATATAATATATTTTAATATATATAATAGATATTTT
>JAAGWP010000420.1:0-34978 GCA_013266165.1 Fusarium graminum
CGGCGGCGGCGGCGGCGGCGGCTACGGAGGTGGTGGTTACGGCGATGACCGTGGCGGCTACCAGGGTGGCAACAGCGGCGGTTACTAGATGTGGGATATCAACATCACATCATCGGCGACAAGACTTTGAACGTTGGTAAAATCATTGCGCGGAAGGACAAGCAAGCTATCGGAAACGAAACGAAATGAGCCCGGATTTTTCTATCACTAGTAGTGGTGATACCCAATTAACTGCCCCAGCGAGCGGCAGTCTTAGCTCCGAGAGAGAATGAACAGATGCGATAAATCGCTATACCCCCAATAACTTAATTGCGATCCCGATCTCAATTCCCAAACGTCGATTAGTGACCACTGCTTTCGTGATTTTTGAATAACGCTGGCAGTCTTTGCCTCGTTCGGAGCGGCAATTGATATGAATTTGATCTTGGCCGTTTGACACTGACGATGCTTCTTTAGGTCATCATGTACGCATAGAGATGTCAGGCAAAAGTGAAGATGGAGCTTTGTCTAAACTCGCCAATGACCCTTGCAGCCATCATGAACTTCCGAGACTGCGACCTCGCTCGCTCTTCCCACTCCCCTGACGTGATTTCACTCTTCCTCATCTTCAATATGGGCTCGTTATGCACCGCAGAGAGTTCGGAAGCTGCACCCGTGTGAGGGCGAACCGAGCAGAAAGCTTCACCAGTCAGAATGACCTTGCTGCCAAAATGACTGGGGGAGTCGCAAATGCCGTCGCTAATCTTGGAAACGAAGGGATGATCTGTTATCGAGAGGAGTTCTGCGAAGGGCGGTGCCAGATAGGGCAGATGCTCAGCTCTGGCTTTGCCCCAAATCTCTGGGCGAACTGTTCCTCTTGGGACTGTATTCTGATGAAGCTGACCTTTGGTATCTGTGAAGATGTCATTTATCTTGTTTGACCCGTTCGCAACGTTCTCGTACAGTAGATAGTTCAGGACAGCTCCCCCTGTACTGAAGTCGCCCTGGTCGTTGGGGACTTTGTAGCAAAGAAGATAACCGCGCCACATCATGTCAGAGCAGATCCCCGAGGCAAAGAATTCTCGTGTCGTCTCTGACAAGTCGCTTTCCTTGACCATTCCCCTCCACACAATGTAGCCGGAATAACTCTTGTCGAACGTAGCGCCCACAAGATCACGAACGGTTGAGTTGCTTCCATCTGCGCCTATCAGCATGTCTGTCTCGACTCTTTCCGTCTTGCCATCGAGAACATCGACATATTCAACCATGACCGTGTCTTTTAGCTCTTGGATTCCGGTCACCTTTTTGCCGCCCCGATACTCGCTCTTTCCGTGACCAGCTATTGGAGTCGGGGGAATAGGCACTGCTTCGGACACATAGCCGTCGAAATTGGCTCTCAGAATACGATAGAATAAACCCCAGCTTGTTACTGTCATATTTCTTTTGAGGCTGATAATATTCATCCATTTCCCGACGGACATGTGAACACCATGTGATGGATAACCGCGCTGCACACCAGTAAAGTCATTGTCCTGCAGGAAGGCTTGTACTGTTGCCATGTACGCCATTCCATACCCATTACTAGTTCGTTCTGGGTCCGGATCTTGCTCCAGAATGATCACGTCCCTTCCTTCTTTTCGAAACTGGAGCGCTTGCATGAGCCCAGAAATCGAGCCGCCGACCCATTTGCAATGGTCAGCGTGATGTCAAGAGACTTCTTCCCTCAGTTTGCTTACAACTACTACCGGCTTGGACATGTTTGTGATCATTGGAATACGTGTTGTTGTATTTTGACAATCAAGACGGCGCTGAGGGGTTGGAGGCTTCTGAGATTATATGCTGTGAAACCGACGGCGTATCCGGATTGGTTATCACAAGTTATCAGCAAGATATCTCACATCAGCGGGAAATGGAACAATCAGAACAAACTAATCAATCAACGTATCATGTCGCAAGTGGTATAGCCAATTATTAACATTTGGTTGGTGTTGATAATAATAAGATTTCTAGGGGTCTCATTGCATTCGAAATATCCGTCCCGACGACCTAAGCTCGAGTGCTCATGCCGGGCACTCCTCAGCCAATACCTTATGAATCATTCCCGTGTAAAAGACCCTGCAAGGCATCTTCTGTATCGTACGAATGTAACAATTCCGCCCTCAACGCCTCAATCTCATCCTTCTTATCCCTTCTCACACCATCCAACATCTCCTTAGCCGGACCAATGAGATGCGCATCGCTGAGTTCCATCACGACTGCCATAAGCACTAGGCTATCGCCCATTTTCGCCAGCCTGCCGTCTGCATCCAAACCGTTCATTATCTTGAGTAATCTCTCAAAGTCGGCGTCTCCAGGTTCAAGAATGACTCGCAGGACCGCCGAACCTTCACCATCAACCTTGTACTTGTGGTACATGTTGGGCTGCATAGTCTCAGGCTTCCCAACCTCCAGAGACTGGGCCGACGATTCCAGAGCGTCAAGATCTGGTTCAGTGCTTTTGTAGACTGAAATAGACCCCTCGATCAAGTCGAATGTCTCCGAGAAGCGCGTGTGGAAATGAGGCGGTACGGTTGTGCCTGGAGTCATGGTCTCGATGAATGTTGTACGTTTGCCATCGTTGAGGGTCGTGGACTCCTCAAGACGAAAGCGACGTTGGTCCCAGCGACGTTCTGATGACATGATGTTGTTGAGTTGGGAAATATAGTAGCCAACGGTGGTTGGAAATAGGTAGACTTGGTGACGAGCGACAGAACGTGCTCTTGGAGGTTCAAGGATAACTCCCGCAGGAAGACCAATCTCCTAGTGGCGCATTTATATAGTTTCGGTGATAAGCATTAATCATCAAGATCACCGTTATACTTACCTTTATTGAGTACTACGGTTAGCTTCGCCCCACGCGCGATCTCACTTTTGGCTAGTGGGAGTGTTAGATACTGGTCGATTACCCGAGATGCTCATATCTAAGCGCAGGCTCCCACTTAAGCCACTGTGAGCAATCAGTACGATAACAATTACCGAAAAGCAGGGTCTTTGATGCAAGCTAATTAACCCCAACTAGCTACAATACTAACGCGGGTCAAATTAAACGACAGTAGCTCTATACAGCTGATTGCCTAACATGGCCGCTGATACGTATCGGCATGTGTCCGCACAATGGTCAACTCTAGACTTTACTTGTTGATCAAATAAGAGCTAGCAAATATGCTTCCAGTAAAGTCAAATTCCAAGATTGCAAAGCCTGTTCCATCGATATCATTCGCAATAGATCTTTCTCCAACCATATCATGGCGACATGGAGCATTCCTCCACAGAAGCTGGCAATAAACTCCATAGATGATCTTTGGTGCCAGTGTTGTCAAACTGGACAACATTTGCACCATTAGTGGTTAACATGCGGTCGACCCCAGCAACTTCGCGGCTGTTCTTATTCCAGATCAAGAAGAGGCCTTCGCCCTTGGATTCGACCCTCCATAGGTGATCATCAGTGCCATTGTCCTCGAACTGTTGAAGAATTGCGCTGTTGGCGGTTGACGCCCCTTCAACGGCGAGCAGGAGGCCACTGTTCATATTTTGAAGCTTCCACCATCCACCAGCGCTGGGGATAAAGCGCCACAACACATCTCTGGAGCTATTATTGTCGAACTGCTGTATGTTGGCTCTGGTGACGGTGGACCTTTTCTCTACGCCCATTAACTTGCCGCTGTTCTCATTGCGGATGTGGAAAATGGCTGATGTCCAGATCTGTAGCTCAGAAAGCCCCCACCCGACGCCAGATCCAGCGTTTGGTGCGACGACACGGATTTGAGAAGTAGTTATCGGCGGGAAGGTTATCTTGGTTTCGGCATTCGAAGTAGTCGGCATCAGACTGCGAACCTGGTTGGAGATGGTTTCCCATATATCGCCTCTTTTGTATTGAAGGTCATACGTTGATGGAAGGCGGACGCCACCAGCATCGTCATAAAAGAACAGATGAACGTTACACAAGACCTGGTCCCTGCGCAAATCTACTCCAAAATAGTCCGATGAATTCGGGCTATTGTATGAAGTCCAGCGACTATTTTGTGGGAGGCCAGTTCGCCAGACGATGCCATCAATTGCTCTCATAGCATCATCGTGAGACGAGGTATACGAAGCGAAGGCAGTCGTGAGTTGCGGAAATCTTTGGCCGTTTGCTGCGATGTTGACAGAGAAAGTGGCCGCTGGTTGTAATCGAGGGCCAATCTGAACTCTGATCAACCCAATCGTGTCGCGACGGCCGACAAGCTTCCCATCGACGTAGATTTGTAAGCCCTTGCCCTCATTGTACTTTGAACCAGTTTCATCCCAAAGGACGGTGATGGAATGGCCATGATAAGGGACGTTTTCAACGGCGAAGTAATCCCACGATGAAGGAGTCAGAGGATTGACGGCGATGGTGTTATCGGCTTGTGCCCGAAGACCGATGAGGCCCGCCAGCACATTGTCGATGAATGTGGAATGGTTGTAATCTTCACTGTGATTCTCACCATCGTATATCCATTCTTCTGTATCCGGATGGTGTGCCTCGGCAACGTAAGGTTTGCCGTTCTTGTATTGTGTCTTGGTGTACCCTTGAATCATGTCAAAATAATCAGAAGCAGTAATGTAGCCCTGTGAAGGATAGTCATTGAGGACATTCTCGACGGCAGTCAGAGTTTGCGCTGTAGCAAAAGGCCATGATGGACCATCCCAGCGACAACAACTCTCTGCTTCGTACATGTACCATTTGCTTCTCCTCTCAGCCGTAGTAGGACCATACTTGGCCGAGAACCCTTTGGGATCTGTGAGTTGGGAAAAGGCGACGAGCTTGGCGTTGTCGTTGGGCATGTTGAACATCCAAGGGAGATATCCCATGATTTCTCTAGTGCCAAGCAAGGCACTGGAGGGGTTATCGTCGCGCGCGAGGTGCTTGTAAAACTTGGCGTCGTTGTCCCAAAGATGCTTCTGTAGAGAGGTCGCTAGACTTTCGGCACGTTTTCGGTATTCTTCTTCAAGAGTTCTGTCACCACTCAAAGCAGCAATCTGTGATATCGCCCACGCATCACCATACTGATAAGAATTGATGGTGGGTCGGAAGCCAGCACCTCCATGGTAGGGATCACTAGACTCATACGAAGCAGCCGTGTATTCAGTAGCATCCCAAACGGGAACTTGCCAGTACAAGCCAATATCTTCATTGAAGTGATTGTCCCAACCTCGATATTGCTTCACGAGATTTTCGAGTTGACCAACAATAAATTCGCGGTCCCCCGTTGCCAAGTACTGCTTCCACAGCGCGCTAGCAGCCCAAAAGCTGTACTCGTGCGCCCAGTCAGCGGTGTCTTTGTTGACCCCTTCCCTCATTGGCTTGGGGAACTGTCCAGGACCTGAGAGCCAGTAGTTGGCGATATCCTGACCGTATCTGGTGTCACGTAGCCATCGCCCTTCGGTGATGTGATGGCCTGCAGCAGCAACAATACCACCATATGGCGCGCCGTAGCTCACAGGGCGTAGGAACTCGCTAGCCATGTAGCCATACTGATGGCCGGTGTATACGAGATGTTCTTTGTAGATCTGCCAGCGGTAATAGTAAACCTGTTGTATTGCTTTGTCCGGGACATCAAGAAGCGGGACGTTCTTTTTGAACCAATCCCTGTCTTCCAATCCCTCGAGAAGTGCTTCTGGGTTCAGGAATTCGGTCATCGCGGATGATGCCATGGTTGCGAGAATGATTAAAGGGAGAGGTCGCATGGTGCATGCCTCCACTAAAAGTGAGGAACAGGAATGGGCGAGTGATGGAATGTCTCAGATCTTCCAATGACAAGGACTGCACTGGTTGTTTTATATTACTCAAGGATATTACTCAAGGATAGATAAATTTCCAACTACGTCAGTGGATGTATAACTCTCGGTATTATTGTGATTGCTTGATTGCATCGGCGGCTGCTTCTCATCTTTCCATTGAGCACCGTACGCAAGGTGAGGACCTATTCAGCTTGGTTTCAAATGAGAGAATCAATTATTGCAAGGTGAAATGAAAGGTTAAGGACCCGAGCACAGATCAACGGTTAAAGGGAGATCAGAATTTCTACCTTACAGTGTACGACATAGTGCCCACGGCCCCCAAGTCTTGAACATTACCTCGGTTTCGGTATTTGCCCCGGAAGGGTTACAAGAACTATTTTTCTATTTTCAAATGAAGAATTTAAGCAGCAGAGGAAATTGATAACTTGATATTCCACCATAAGGAATGGTATGTTCCTCAAGATTCAGTGTTTATTTGTTACTGCCTTTCCCTCAAGTGTCCAGTGCAAAAAAGGCTGTAATGACGTTCTAGACCCAGTAGCTTTCTTCCCGTGCCGCTTGGACTGGGCGATAGTCCTCCAAATGATGATCTCCTAAATAATACTTCCAAGCGTCACGTGGACCATTGACACTCCGATTTATAGTTTCGGTCCAGCTTTTTCGCAGCCTCCCCGTACAGGAAGAGATTGGTTCGAATAACTTTGCAGTTGCACAAGGCGATCTGACCAATTGTGACAGGTGTAAATATATGCGGCGAGCATGGATGCATCGTCCCTTTTGTCAGAAGTCTGATGAGACTTTGTCCTTGGCAATAGTTAGCAATAGTGTCTTACATGTTCGTAAATGGTAACAGACTCGCGGACTTGAGACAGGAGCTGCTCCTGGCTGTCCTTATCCATGATGTGTTGGGCGGTAGTATAAGTACGGAAACTTTCGGAATTGATGTTGTTGAGATACTAGAAACTCGCTTTTAACAATAGAGCATGATCGACTTATAACGTGTTCGAACGAGCCATCAGTCGTGTCTCATCTCCAACACGTAATCTGGGGTGTAAGTGCATCTCTCACCTCAACACTCACCCCAGGTGCTCCCCGAAAACCTCAATCTTTTTGGGGAGCTGCTAGTACTGCACTTGATTGGATCCTTTGGATTGGTGAGGCTGAATCGAGGTGATTGGTTGTCGTCTGTGAGGCAACTGGTTCGCCAGTGTCAAATCTTGCACCTCAAACTTAACTTGACTAAGCCAGCTGCACCCCAAAACTCTCCCCTTTTCTCACTTGCGCATCACATTAACTTCCAACAGTTCAGACATCGAGTCTCTTACCAGACATAATCGCATCTTACAGTTAATTTCCACTCTCAAAGGACGTTCTGGCATCCTGGTGATGGTTATAGGATCCCCTTCTCTATTCCTCCTTCTTCCTAATGGCGGAGATTACCGACAAATGGGTCGCCCATCTAAGTGCTCAGGAGCGCGCCGACAGCCAAAATAAGGAGCCAAAAGACTGCATCTCCAAATCTGACGAGTCCTCATGTTCTTCCGGGCCTTCGACATGCATTGGACGACCCAGTTCTCAGGATAAGGGGATATGCCGCTCACGAAGTAGACGTACCGAAGTCTCCCTGACCAAGTACGAAAGATGGCCCCATCAAAATGGCTCAGGCCGCCAGCTTTGGCATCTTGATGATACTTCACGGTCCACGATGAAACAAAACGCAACACCGCCCTCTTCACCTCCATCTGAACATGATGCGTCGTCTAAGATGATGCGCCAACCAGAAACCAGGCCGATCAGTCAGGAGCAGCTCGTGGAGGAGGTCAAGGGAATCTATGCTGGTCTGGTCATGATCGAGAATAAATGCAAGGAAGTCGTCAAGAGCACATCAACACTGAACAACGAGCAGTGGCAGGCTCTCATAGCTCTACACCGCACCCTTTTGCACGGAAACCACGACTACTTTCCATTAAGGGAACACCGTTCAAAGGCTGTAGCAGGCAAAGCTCTTTGTCCAAAGTATTCACCACTAAATAGTCTACCAACCAAGTTGCCCGCCCATCAAGACCTACGACAAGCTAGTATTCGAGATCGTTTGCGAGAGTTCTCCTTGAAATCACGTACGTGGCGACGTCTCAACGACCGCCTAGTCCCCATGTTGAGGCGCGAACAAGACTTGGAGTCCTCTCAGCAGTGGGTGCAGGTCGTAAAGCTGACATCGTCCCTCCTCGAACTCCTCGATGAGAATAATTCCATGCTTGATGACGCCAATGCCGCGTTCCTTGAAGCATTCGCACAAGTTGAGGCTATTCTGCATAGATTTAAACTACGTTTCAGGCGTCGATACCACGAACTACTGCAAAAGAATGGTCCTACCGAGCTTGTCTTCGAGTTCCCGAACAATATTCGGCATATATGTACAACGATGCCATGGACGATAGCTCCCGCGCTATTGATCCTTTGGGGTGTATGCTGGATGTTCATTGCATCTCATTCGTCTAGCCACGAAAGACCCGCCATTGGCTCCGTGGTGTCACCCCAGCCAACCCTTTACGACTTCTCCAATGACTTCCAGAATACTTGTATCGGAGGTGAGGCTCTTCCAAAGTACTTGCCTTAGAAATTGTCTAACAAAGTAGCCGACTTCAAACACTCCTCCGTCTCCGAACTTGGCAATGTTGGGCACACAAGCCAGCCGTCTCTTGAAAGTTTTACAGACGATGATCTGGGTTATTCGGATCCCCTCTTCCATTCATTTGACTTTCTCCAGGCGTCCCCTGTAGATCCAGACTTCCTAGCACTAGACACCTCAGCGTACACAGGTACCTCCGACCTATTAGCACCTCTACGGGATGCGG
Source organism: Fusarium graminum (assembly GCA_013266165.1). Lineage (NCBI taxonomy): Eukaryota > Fungi > Ascomycota > Sordariomycetes > Hypocreales > Nectriaceae > Fusarium > Fusarium graminum. Next base: position 8,637 of record JAAGWP010000420.1, read on the forward strand.
ATGAAATCTGCCAATTATCAGAAGTCACAATTCCAAACCCTGTCCAGCAGACGTACCCAACGTTAGGCCAACAGCCCTCAAGCTCGGTATCTGATAACCGATCCCACTGGTAAGTTTATACCCCCTAGTCCCTTACCAGACCCAACAGCTGAACAAAGGGTTACAGTATGGCTCAGCAAAACAAGACTCGGTTCCCATGCCCAGATTGTCAGAATACGTTCTCAAGACCATCTTCGTTGAACCGACATCGGGTAGAAATACATTCAACATCGGCCTCAGCCACCGAAACATCATTCCCATGCCCAAATTCTCAGTGCAAAAGACGGAAGGGGAAGCCTCCTTTCAAGCGCCTTCATCACCTGAACCGGCATTTGCAAACTTGTAAACCAGGCCGAAATATCGTGGGATCACAAGAGGAACGCGAGCCATCGCTGACCATTTCCATAACTACACCAACCTCACGCGACGAGATCCCGAGCCTACAGGCCAACTCAGCAGAAGCATCTGGATCCCATAGCACGAGGAAACGAGCAAGGTCAGAAGACGATGAGGATAAGACTGGTGAGGGAGGCTTATTAGATGAAATGAAAAGAAAGTATAAAAGAATGTTGGAGGAGTTCAAGAAGAGGGAAGAAAGATATCTGAGAGAGCAGCGAGGATACTTGCAAGCTCGGGGTGACTTGGAACTGATGGCAAGGATCATGCGGGACCTGGAAGATGCTCCATTGGGCCCATAGGCAGTGCTGTGGCCCCTTGCCTCTGTTGTCCCTCTTTATATGTTTTGCTTTCTCCTCGTTAATGTTCATATTAGAGTTGAATCCTTGTTAACTTACATTGTTGTTCTTCCTGCCTGAACTCATGGACAGATATTGAACGTAAAATAACGGGAAGACTATTCCTTGACAAATAGTGTCTATGTCCATTTTACAGAGCCTCGAGTTGTCAAGTCAAACATTGTTCGGGCTCGCTAGAGTTCCTTGAATTCGGTTAGGATTAAGGCCCAGAAAAATGTTGATCATGTCCTCTGACTTAGAATGGACAAAGGAAAAAGGCATAATAAAGAAAAGATAAGGCTTAGTTATTTTCGTCCGTCTGATGAACAGATCTTACTCGCAAAAGTCGAAAGCAGAATCGAGATTTCACGTTCTTGATGGCATGATATGAAGGAAAGCGTCCCATCATCAATTTTTTTAACATCAGAGAAAGCAGCATAACAGCTCAACATAAATCTAAGTAAACTTTGAGTCACGGGTATCATTTATCCCCGACTCCCGCATGCCAATTATCCTTTCTCCTTTTACAAGCTAGGAGTACCCGTCAACAGCCGCAAGCTTGTGAAGCCCGAGTTTTGTGCATAAGTTTGGCCGCGAGAGGTTTATGTCACATAAGGCTGATAGGCAGTTCCGCTTCGTTGTGCCTCTCGCAATAGGCGCTTGTTAGAGCGGACGAGCCAGACCTTCATGAAGATGGCGCAGGCGGCGGACGCTAGTCCAAACGCCATCATGCCAATGAAGGCGCTGATATAGCGAGGCTCCTCCTTGGTAACAAACATGAACGGGGCAGTAAAGTTGCCTACAATACTGTTAGAAGGAACGGAAAGCTCGAGGGAAGATATAGTGGCTTACCGATTTGGGATAGGAGGTTACATAGAGCCACGGAAACAGCTCGTTTCTCGGGGGTTTTGGCAAGAGCACCTAAAGCACGGATCATCAGTATTTGCAGATGGGTGACATTTTCGAGGAATCAACATACCACTGACGTAGCCCATGATGAGGGGGTTTGCGATATACATGCCGCCCACGTAGATGAAAGAAGCTCCATATCGAGCTTGGGCGTTGGTAGTGGCCAAGCAAACAATGAAACCGGAGCACGCAACCACTACAGGGATGGCGTAATGCAGACCGCGCTCCTTGACCCTGTAGAGAAACCGTCAGTGTATCATCAAGTTAGCGTTGTTACTGAGACTCACTTGTCAGAGTGCCAGGCATTGATGTACGAGCCAATGGCAGCGACGATGTAGGGTGGCGCAGTAAGTACGAGCGCGATGACTGGGCTGTATCCCCAATCCGCCGCCAGGCCGCGAACAATCGAAGGATAGAAGTTTGAGAATCCATATGCGGCAGAGATACAGATGTTCATGAGAGTAAGGATGTAGAGCTTGGGGTCGCGGATACTGAGCTTCAATCCTTCCAAGGCACCAGTCTTGGCCTCCGAGGTAGAAGGGCGATCAGCATACACACGTGCTGCAGCCACTTTGCGCATATCCTCGGTCATAGTCCACATGGCACTTCCGGTCTTGGAATCGGGATAGTCGGGAATAAACCAAATGCAAATCATGGCAGAGCCGGCGCCAGCAGTGGCCAGAATGATGAACAGCCACTGCCAGCCAGCAAGGCCATGAACTGTCTCCAGAGTAGCGTAAGTAGCAGCAGCGATAAGTCCAGCAGAGCAGAAAGCGATTGTCTGTGCCGAGTACAAAATTGCCATGCGAAATGCGACTTCTTTTCTTGTATACCTAAGATAACATGTGAGCTGATAAAAACGCCTGAGGTAAGCAACCGGGGGGCTTACCAACAACCCAGAAGGTAGATGGCTCCAGGGAGAAGAGGGGCTTCAACAAGACCAAGGGCGAATCGCACACCCATCAGTCCTGAGTAAGACTTCACACCTACAGTTGCAACACTGACCCCGGACCATACGATAGCCATGAGACAAAGGTAAAGACTGGGTCGAATCTTTGTGATCAGCATGTTGCTAGGAAGCTGACCGAGGACTGCAAAAGTTAGTATTTCAAAAAGTCTTTACAGATGCCAGTATATAGGGACTTACCATAACCGAGAGATAGAATAGAGACAGCTGACGAAAAATTGGATCCCACCAAGTTCAGGTCTGCATCAAAACTACTCAACCTAGCATGTCCGATAGATGCTCTATCAAGGTAGTTGAAAAAGTAGAGGCACCAAACACACGGCATGAGGGTCATGTCCAAACGTCGGACAATCTTTTTTTCAAGCTCGCGCCAGTTGGGGATGCCCAGGGCGTCGATTTGTTCCTCTGGGCTGGGAAGATGACCCACGGTCTTGAGAAAGCCCTCTTCGACCAGAGCCAGTTCCTTCTCGATGGAAGCAGTGGTATCGATCTTCTTCAGGTCGGTCTTTTCAGTACCAGGATCATCCTTAGAGGGGTCGACATGCGATGCCGGGGTCTGTGTGTCTGAAGGTTCATCACCACCCGTTTTCTCGTTGGAGGTCATAATGCTTGTCAACCTGAGTTCCCGTGAGAATAATTAGAATAAAGGGTCCAACACTTGAATACTCAGAAGTTAGAACTTGAGAGATCTATCAAGTAGAAGGGCTGGGAGAGGAAGAGAAGGCCAACAAAGGAGCAGATAGAAAGCAAGTTTTATAGATCAGAGAAAGAGTAGCATCCAAGACAAAACCCCGCATGACTCCAACGTTTTTTGCTCTGGGGGACATATTGCCCCAGATGAATCTGAGCCAAGAGTCTGGGGGAAACCATCGCTTTGGTCAAAACTGGGGTCCGAGGAGAAAGGGTTCTGGGGCAGGCAGATGTCTCAGATCCACATTCATACGTTGCTCCGCAATAGCCAAGGTGGAAGAATCGGATGATTCTAAACGCCTGGTGACACTCAAGGTGGTATTTCTCAGAAATGAATCGGTACTCAGCGGCGATATGTCTCTTGTTGGATGCGGCTGAGTGTCAGATTGTTGGTTGAGGAGCCGCAATGTCGGACAGTTGTCCGAGAAACAGCCTGACAAGCTCACTATTTGGTTACACACATAGTAGTACAAAAGGAAGGGGGTTTCTCTAGTATTACGACAGCATTGTTTCCCACTGCAGTCTTTTCTCCCAGTTTGGGCATGTTTGCTCTTTGACCTTGGCTTTGTGGTGAATTTGCTAAACTCCCAAACACTCTCCCTCTGAGCAACCCAATTGCGTCGGGAAAGGATCACCCCATTTCACTGTCCCATTTCCTCCCGTTTTTTCGGATTTCATTCCCGCTGCTGGAAGTTACCCGTGCCAAGCGTAGAGCCCACTACAAAACCTGACAGCATATGCTGGGGCTCTGTCGCAACCCACTATAACAAGCCAATTCCCCTTGGCAGGTCCCCACTGTGTGTCAGGGCCAAGGCGCCTGACAACCAATCCACGGAAATAAAAGTCGAAAGGTTAAAGTTAAGCTTGATCAAGATCTTGGCAAATGGAGTTTTGTTGCTCCTTGGCCTGCCAAGACGAGGATTCGCCGTATCGAGTCTGTATTCCCTGTCAATCAAGTTCCCCGTCATTCTACCCGCGGGATCCAAACACTTTCCGACTTTACTCCAATTCCCCCGAAGCTGCCGTGCCCAGCCAAACCCGCGGGATATACCCATCTCTATTACTCACGATATGGCAAGCATCCTTGTCCTTTCGGAAGTAGTTCTGCAATCCTTTATATTTGTCCATGTACTTTTGCTTACATGTTGACAAATCTTCGTCATTTCGTTTACGTTATCACTTGGCTTGCTTTTTCCATTCCTGGGTAGAGGCATCCTGCAGTATCACGCGTTCACATCTTATAGCGCGCTTACACCCAACAGATTTCGAGATATATGAACAGATTTATTCTCTTATTGTTGGATTATCAGTACGGTTTCTTGGATCATCAGGCAGGGTAATCATAAAATCGATGGAAAGATCTTTTTTATTGTAAGGCCAATGCCAGGCATGCGTATTGACTGGAGAGTATGCCTATTTCAGCACAATTTCAGGGCATGGTGAAAGAAATACATGCATCCAGTCTCATTGATCCTTTTTATAAGCGATGCTAAGTCTACGCAGACCCCATAATCTGCTTATCTGACCAAAATGATGCACGTAATGAATTGAAACCCCAAGCAAAGACCGACTAGTCCATCTAGCATCCAATCATCTGCTACTCTCAGCAGCCCGTATCAGATGCCAATGCCACCTGTCACAGGTGGATCCAACAACACCGAAAAGAACTACTCGAATCATCCTAAAGTCTACCCTACTCCGTAAACAGCGGATCATTATACCCAATATCAATAGCTGGCCCGTCAACTAGAGACCATGGGAGGCCAAGTACGAGAACATGACTTCATAGCCCGCTGTGGCGTTTCTGTGCAGAGTGATGCCGTGACCCGTACCAGGCTGTAGGTAAACTGATACGTCGAAGGCTGTAGGATTTATGCCTTTGAGTACCTCGACGTCATACGTACCCTTGCAGTCGCCCAAGCAGAAAGCGTAATCGTTCTTGCCAATAAAGTACTAGGGAAAGTTACGATCAGTATAAGCACCCCATGTGGTCATTTCAAGGGCGCAACTAACCTGGAGAGGACCTTTGAAGTCAGTTCCTGGTTCTCCTTGCAAAGAATTTAGGTTGACGAACTCGGCGACGGTACCAGTTTCCTTGGTCCGCTCAGCGTACTCCAGTAGCTCAGGTTCGAACTTTCCCTTTTTGAAGAAGATTTGCTGGATGCTATTTAGGTTTGATTGTACAGCATATCCAGAGGGACGATCACCAAACCGCTTGGGGTCGTGCTGTCGTGCGAATTCGAAACCAAATGCGTTGGGTCCCACCTTTCCAGCTTGGCTGCCTGGGAGAAACCCCGTCAGGATAGCTCCGTCGCTGAGATTTCCGTATCGTTGGAGCAGTCCAGCGGTGGAGGAGGATCCATAGGAATGTCCGACATGGACGACCTTCTTGGGTTTATAGACGCGGAAGATATTGCCAGGACGTTTGCCATTGAACTTGGAGGATTCTACGAGTTCACCATCTCGGACCAAGGTGGTCAACTCTTTCAAGATCTCGACTTGTAGCGGACCCTGTATAACGTCGTAAGCATCGGCCTTCTCAGACTTTCCGACGCCGATACGATCATAAGTGAGGATAGAGTAGCCTTTGGATAAAGCAGCGTCGACGTATGAGTATTCTTCGGGTTTGATACTAGGGTCCCAATATCTATTGAGCAGGACAGTCAGCATCGGTTCAATCTTTTCGTGGGGTGATTTACCTTTTATCAAAACCAAAGCCATGAGTTGCGATTTGGAGAATATCCGACTTCTTACCCTGCGAAGGTATGCATAGCTGAGCATTGATGGAGTACGTGCCATGAACTCGAATTTGGTCAGTGGTTCTGTTCGCGTGAGACCACGTAGACGTATCCCAGATCCATTCCACGACATCGATGTTACTGTTGACTTGGAGTGAGTTGTAACGTGTGTTGTTAGCTGTCACGGTCAAAGGGACTTGTAAGTCGACACAATTTCGAGTGTAGCCAGTAGGTGTCGCAACCGTGAAGGCAAGGGTCGAGAACCCGACAAGATAATTGAAGAGCTTGGTCATTGTTGTTGTTTGGCTTTATGAAAGGCTTTATTTATCTGATGGTTAAAGAATATTTTTCTGAATAGTAGCGAGAGCCCTCATCATTTATAATTGTATTTGAGCTCACGTTGGAACAATATTTGGAATACTTCATCAGCATCATGAACTATAAATTCTTGCATTTGGAATGATTTTACAAACGACGTTTGTCTGACAGCGTATTAATTGCATGTAGCGAGCGTATAGCGGACTTTGTCTTTCCCCATCAGGCTGCTTATGCTTACTCCGCCACGTGTGACACCCATCAAGACGCCGAGGATAGTCAGCACTGGACCGGACAATCCGGATAACGCGAAGTCAACGTATATGCCGTGAGAACTGGTATCCTCAAGCATCTTCTGCGAAGTTGCGTAGTGTAGCGTTGACCAGATCATCTGGACCACGGCAGAAAATAAGCTTGGGTTGCTTGACACTGCTATCACCCTGCTTCCTTTGAACGACATGCTCCACGCAGACTGCCACCACTGACTCAAATAGCTCAGTAAACTCGATATGTCCACGTACACACCATCCTAGTATGATACCACTCCAATTTTGTTTCTGCAACACACTCTTGAGCTCTTCAAGATTGCTGCCAGTGGCAACAAGGTTGAAGCCGATGTTGGAAAATCGAGATGCTGTTGGCGCGGGAACTTTCGGCTCGGACCATTGCTGCTCCAAGCCTGCGTTTATGTCACGGCCGTTTAGATGACGTGAAAGCGATATGGTTAAAACTGGGATTGGTACTGGAGAAGACATGATATGTCTCGTATAATTATCGTGCGGAGTTTTAAAGAAAGATCTTATAGATGGAGGTCAAGTTGGATGCTGGTTCTGAAATAAAGAATTTGACAAGGCAACCAGGACGCATTTGGATTTAAATAAAGTGGTATTCTGACTTTTAAATACAGCCAATGGACGTACTCGTAAAACAAGCCCGGAGCGTGTTGTGTTGAGGAGTGAGTCGCAGCGACTTGAGACACCGAGGTCTCTTGAAGACGCCGAAGCCCAACATCTGACGCCAGGATTCGAGTCGGTCTATGGGAAGCAGTTTTAAAGGTCACCCAAGTCCCAGTCCTGTTACTTGCGAGTTGCTACCCATTCGGCATCCTCATTTAACTCCCAATCTCCTACTCGCAACTCCATGCAAATCTCGTCATTCCAATCATCCTCGGCGGCTTCTAGTTGCTCCGGATCCCACCAACGCATCGGGCCTAGATGCTGATCTTTCTGCCCAACGCACTTTTTCTTAGAATCTCTCACTCTCTGTCCGGACTGTGCACGAGCAGTGGACAGCCAGAAAGCCGAGCCTGGCTTGGCCAGCTTACGTCTATAAACTGCCCAGAGGACGGAGAAAAGCTCCACTCGTCTCATGGAGCGTCTGGTGACGTGACCCAGGGAGTTGGACATGTGCATGTTAGTGGAAACGCTGGGAGTCAGCCATCGCAGCTTCGAAGCGTTAGCGTTTGAAATGTCCTGGTCGACACACTTTGCAAACCCAGCAAGAAACTTTTTGGACTGCCCATGGTCTCTGCTTGCTAACTCCATAAGCTGCAGGTCATACATGCCACCTAAAGACAAATTGAACTGAGTGTGCAATAGTCTAGATAGATCACGGATGTCGAAACCCGCCTTAGAGATCTTGCCGGACTCCAATATAGCTCGAAGTGAAGGATGGCTTTCGTCGCCCTTGGATAGGGCAGCTGTACCAAGGCTCACAAGATTGACAATGTAAAGCGTATTGGTGCTGGGTACCCAGATTTGGAGATCGGTTAACTTATTCTGGCCGATACCTGACGCATCCAGGAAGATCGAGGGTGGTTTAGTCGGAAGCTTGTCGAGATCTTGCAAGAATTCTTTCAGCTGATCGATCGATACAATGTTTGTTTTGAATGTCTCATTTCCCTGAGTCGGACTATCAACGGTTGAGGGAGTTGAAGCCATTGTCACGATGAGTGAAGTAGTAAGATGAAGTAAAGTTTGTGTTGCTTCGAGAGGGCAGTGTCTAAGTATTTTAACATAAGCTTGGCATGTAGCCCGTCATCAACTGACGTAAAACTCTGGGTTATCGCCAAGTAACTTCCAATCAAACAGGAGACAGCAAGCCGTGTTTTTGTCTCATTTGTAACATCCAATGATGGTGTGTTTCTATAAGAAGTCTATTCATGCGCTCAGCCCGGTCGGCCTCCCGCATCATGACAACCATGCGTTGGTGCCTGATGAACGGAACTTGACCCAACCTATGTTCTGCGGAAATTGTCTTTAACTTGGGAAAACCTATTATCATTACGTGGAATGTGGAGGAACTTGATTATCAACAGTCAGCTTGTCTACAAAGATCGTATGGGATGTTTGTTGTTTTCAAACCAGTGCCTCGTTTCGGTCCCCATTTTAGCTCTTTATTTTGTCTCAGCGAAATGTATCTTCATACTCTGGTTGTCACACAGAGCATTGCTGCACCTCTGCTTTATAGCTTGGCAAGTAACAGGTAATTCAGACGTTATTTGATTACTAGCTAGCCAGCACCAAGTTGATTGATGACTGCCTGCATCGATCATTGTGCGATTTAAGGATTACTCAAGAATTTTAGTCGCCAATTGCGTTGAATCTGAAGGTTTAGCAAGTTTTCAATTTGCTCAGAGAACCGGATAACTCATTATTCTTACTATAGTCAACTTTTCAACTCCTTTTCTTTTTTTTTTTCTCTTCTTACGGACCCATAGTTTCTCATACCTATTCCAGTCTTCATTACTTCACCTAGGTTCCTATCAAAAGATTATGGTAACCAGGTACGTCTTTACTCCCAAAGATAGCTTCTCATCTACTAATTACGTCTTTTTCTTCTTCGTTACAGTGCGACGTGAACTTGTTGTATGTTACTTATAGAAACATTGAAACTGGAAGCTGACTTTGAGATAAGATCCTGTCAGAGAGAGGCCTGAAACGAAGGAGAATGTCAGAAAGGCAAGAAATAAAGGGTGGTTAGCGAGGTATCGCTCGCCGAGTTGATTAAGAAAGAGTAGAGGGTTGATGCACTTGCGAGAGCCTGGGGACAGTTTAGGTGTTGGACAGAGCTTTGTTCTACGATGTACGATAGAAAGTTTTTGATGATCAGCTCTTATTTAAATATTATACTGATCATGAACATATGAAGCCAAGTAACAAAATATGTACAGATCTGTTGATCTAGATGGTATTTTATGGCCAAGGAAATTAAGCTACATCACATCCCCCCGCACGAAGATCATTGCCTTACAAATGCTACAAACGTTCCACTTGAAAATGATTAAGGAACGCTGCGACCTTTGTCGGAGAAGGGGATGGATCTTTCACTGCTCGAGGCTAGAGTCTGCGTGGCTCAGCGCTTGCACCAGGTCTGATCACTGAGAAGCAGAGGTCCGAGGTAAGACTCAGGAACTGTAAAAGGTTAGAATGATGGCATCGCGAGGAGCGGATTTGGGTCACTTACTCTCCAGTCCACTCTGGAAGCTTCCGCACAGAGTTCCCCAGGCCTTGTCGTTGTCGCAGTTCTTGAACTGTGGTTGTTCTCTAGCCAGTCCAGGTGAGTCTTGGTAGTTCCACTCACACCAGTTGTGAGAGGCCTTGGTTATTGTTAGCAAAAAGTTATCATCCTGAAACGACGGGTTGTACTTACGAGACAAGTCACACCAAGTGTCTTGGAATCAAACGTAGGCTCTTTGCCAGCACAATCTTCAATTTTGAAGACCTCTGCAAGGTCAGCCCAGCCGTTATCGTGAATAGCCTGAGTGAGCTCGACTTGGTTGTTTCGCCAGTCGTTAGGGTTGTGAAGAGCGTAGGTGTTTCCGGCGTCGGCATCGATCCACCATTGGTTACAGTTACCACCAAGGCTAAGACCGTCGCAAGAGATGGCACTAGTTTTCTTGGCGACGTCGAGAGCGTTGAGGCCGGTGCTTCGGGACGAGACAACACCATTGGCCTTGAGTGCGCTTGAGAGAATGAAGAGCTGTAGTTGTCTGTACAAAGTGCTGGCCTGGATGGTAAGCGAAGTGGTGACTCGCTGGGAGAAACCACCCTCTTGGCAAGCTGCGAGGAACAGAGTGTGATCGCCCTGCACCATCTTGACAGTATCAAGCAGATTCTGCTGGTACTGCTCAACTAGCTTCGCGAGAGACGCACCAATGTCGGCAAGCTGGATGAAACGGCTATTGGCAGTTTGCGTCTTGGTCAAAGACTCGCCAAGCTTGCCAGACAGGTCAAAGGCAGCAGCGAGACCACCACGAATGAAACCGACGGCTGTGCCTGCATCTCCAGGGATGAGACCGGTGAAGATGGAGACAATACCAAGTGTTGAGCCGAGAATGTTCATGACGCTGTTGGTGGGTGTGTTGGCCTCCACGGGAGGAGCCACCTTGGCGACGATGCTGTCGATAGTTTGGCCAGCGAGGGAAGCACCATTGCTAAGAGCGGTGGAGTATTGGTTGAAGAATTGGTAGATGGTGTAGATGTTCCAGAGGGCCTGATTAATGTAAGCGTAGTTCATGAGTGGGGATATTAGAGTCATACGTAGAATTGCTGGTTGGACTCATACTTTTCCACATTCTTGGTAGAAAATGGAGGACAAGTATCGCTTGTGATCAAGTTACAAGTGACACCCGTGAAGCCCTGGGATCAATAAATCAGCCTCAACTCTAGACATTGCCATCTGATACTAACGTTGAACTGTAGGTAGCACTGGGCGAAACCAAGCTCTGCGCAGCCTGCCTTGGTACCATTCTCAGCGACCCAGTCGTTGATGTACTTTTCCATATCCACTGTTCCACGTTAGCTAATGCAACTGGCTATTCCTGCAGTAAACTCACAAGCCTTCCAGCACTCGGCTTTCAGACCAGTGGATGACGAAGGCGAGCAGTCGACATCACTGGTGATGGGAGCCGGAACAGTATCATCGCGTTCTACCAGTGGAATGGCAGAGACGACTGAGAGCGGGAGTGAAAACAGAAAGTATTTAAAGAGCGACATGATCGGTCGGCAACAAAGGTGTATGCACTGAAAAAAGAAAGTATGTGCTCGTTTGCAAGCAATGAATGAATGAAGAATAGTGTTGATCGATAGAGGCTTGTAGACTATGAGGAGCTGGATAGGTGGCGATATATATACACCACATAGACAGTATACGTCGGCAGTTATCAACCCCATCTTTAGTGACAGCTTCACTCGGTAGCAAACGAATCTTGGGGAAATTATTCAACGTAATCGGAGGAGAAATTCGCTCCAATGACACAACACTATTTCTTGCCAGTCAGGAAGTTACCGGCTTGGCGGGGCTTCATATTGACCTCAGCTGAACTTTAAGAATTGGGGATATAGTCTTATTTGATTTTATAAAAGGGAACGTGCGTAACGGTTTCTGTAGCTTTAAAACAGTCATCGCAGTGATATCCTTGTAGACTTCCGAACTAGATTCCTCGTATTCCTCGCGATATCCCTGCAGCTATTCCGGATGGGGGTGCCAAGATGACGAGATGAAGCGTGCAGCAGTTTCGGCATCAATTTTATCATTACTACTGGGGCGTAATCGTAGACCAAGATATTTTGATAGACAGAGAAGGATCGATAAACTTTCTACTAGGAATAGGCATAATTAATTTAGTCCAATTAGTGTTAATAACATCATCACGATGTGTGGAACCTGGTGAGATCAACTGACTCGATGGTCTTAAGCTGAAACTGATTACGGAGTCGCCGGGGGAAGATCCCTGCATACTGCCCACACGTGCCACTATCACTATCACTGTAAGACATCGAACAATATTCTTTTGACTTTCTACGTATGAGTATCAGCGCATCTCTAATTCCACTCAAGACTTGTTGACGGGAAGGTGTTGATACAAGGGTGAGGTAGCGTCTGCGGATGAGGTGTGATGCGATTGTCGGTCCGACCAGAAGTGCACATTCGTCTCTTGGCAGCGAAATAAGAGTTGAAACTTGTCACAAATGATTCGTCGTCAGATCATGATGGCCTGGCGATTGGAGACAGAATCTTGGCAGAGAGGGCGCAAGATGTTGTACAATATTCTTCGGCCAGCGCGGAACACCGAAACCTGGCATCACTCGATATCCCCTGGTGCCACAGTATAGAGTCGGCACCATCTACGCAACAGTACTAGTGACATAACCAAGCTAGCCAGTGCTGCTCTGATATTTGCTGGGTCATTGAATAGGTCAGCACCAATTTCTACGGGTCGCGTGCTTCAGGGCATCAAAAATGGCTTGGCTTGTGGCTTGTGGCTTGCACAAAGCGACCGGTCTACGATTCATAAGCTTCAACGATTGTCCTTTCTCGGTTGCGAATTCATGGAATAGCCAAAGGGCAGAGCTTCTGTGAGTATTCTAATGAGTAAATCCAGTCTCCTAATTCTAACCTAAATATACATCCCAATTATATATCTCTCAATCGTCTATCTATAAGTTTGGTGGGCTCCATCATGCCCACTCACTAGACGTCTGATTCTACCAAACTATAAGCGAGCCTTGAACTGTTCAGCACCATTTGACCTGTCCACCTTTCTGACCCAAGGTATAAACCCACTCTTCTGGTCTGGGAAGGGTACATCCTTCAAGATAGGTCCATCTGCAACCAAGGGTAAGACCTTCAAGTCGGCAATACTGGCTGTTTTCAATGCCGGTTGATGAGGCCCGATGCACAGTTCCAGGTTCATTCGTGAAACCTCCATCCAGAGCTTTGCCGCGGCTTCTCGCTCATACTGGTATGCCACAAATGCCTGGCTCAACTCGAAAACCGAGGGGTTTGCTTCTTCTCGGAGTGTTCCTTTGAGGGCATTGACCAAGGCTACAACATCTTCGATTCCACAACATGCTCCCGCACCCCGGATAGGATTCATCTGTTGTGTATCAGTATTTTATCAACGTGCGAATGACTTGTTTCCTTACCTTATGCGCTGCGTCTCCCACCAGAACCATTCGTCCCCAATGCCACCACGGCAATACACCCTCGTCAAAGTTTGCGCTTCCACCAGCGGTCTTCTTCTTCCACAAGTCACCAAAGGTAAGATCTTCGCCCACAGGAACATCGAGCCATGGCTTAGCAGCTTCTTCAGCATCATTTTGACCGAAATACGTTCGCTTACTCTCGGCGGCAATGCGATGATAAACAATAATCATAGCCTCTGCCCTGGTGGTAAAGACCTGGACATGAGATCCTGGCTGGTAGACGTTGATGTTTCTCCCGGACTCGATCGCGTCCGTGAGATCCGCTTTCGCAAAGACACCTGCATGGGTCGCCTGGAAGGGGTTTGAGTTTTCGTCAAAGAGACCTTTTGGTGCTTGGGCCGTCATTTGATCCCGAACACTGCTCCAGACACCATCGGCACCGACAACAATCGATCCCTTCTCGGAAGTGCCATCGGCGAATTCAACTGTGACGCCGTCTTCGTGGTTTACGATCTTGCTTAGGCGTTTGTTTGTCTTGACGCGTTCGTCCTTCTTGTCAAGCGCATTTAATAATGTTGAGGCGAAGTCGCCTCTATTGAAAATCGACATGGGATACCCAAACCTTGTATTATCAGTACTCGTGTGTTTGGTATCAGACAAGTCTTTACTTACATTACTTCGAGTTTTCTGAAACCTTCCTCCCGGCGGAGGACATCACCACTAATGGACCTGTGTATAGCTTCGAGCATCGGCTGGCTAACGGCCAAGACTTGGTCTAGTATTCCTAACTGGTGGAATATTCGCATGATTTGAGGCCATAAAAATAGACCATAAGCGGGATCCGGGGGGATTTGGGTTCTCTGCTCGACAAGGACGTAGTCTATACCTGAAGCCTGTAGAGCGTGCGCAAGCACGAGACCCACTGGTCCAGCACCAACAACAATAACTTTGAAAGATTCCATTTCGCGATAGTTAATTCCTAAACAAAATCATGGAGAAATAAGAATTGAAGTGAGACAGTCAGCGGTGCGTATCTTTGTTATAACGCGCCTCCTGAGGCGATGGATTCTCCTTTCTCCGACGGACTTTATGCTTAACCAAGTTAGATGCTGACGTAACACAGTCTGACACGTGCTTCATTACTCAACTAGGTAGGAGAGCGTGCAATATCTATATTTGCCCTGTGTAGGATTCGTCCAAATAATGAGAACACTTTGGTCGCGCCCTCACGAGAGATTGCACCTCGGCTCCATTCGATGTGATCGGCTTTCAACTATTGCGTTTCGGACCTAGCCCGTTTGTAGAATTAGTCGAACAAAATGTATACTTTGATTTTCCAACTTCTTTGTACTCAAATATTTAATATTGAGCGACTTCTTTGTAAAAATCATGTTGGGCCATTTCACCCTCCAGGCAGAAATGCATATTTAATCGGAGGCCTGTTGTTACCCCTCATCCTGTCATTTTCTTAGCATAGTATCGGCCTACCCTATTCTTTGAACTCTAACTTGACTATTGTTCTTATCATCATCACAAAATGGCGACCCGAGAAAAGAGCTATTTTCTAGCCCCAATTGGAACCCCACCTGAAGGGCCTATCAAGCTGGGAAACATTGTTTCCGCTCCAGCCTTCGCGGACGATCCTATCAACGAAGAACATCTCCCGCTAAGCTCAGAGCCCGTTGAACATAATCAATTCAACTTCAATTTCGGTATGGACGTCAGCAATGACGGCTTTATCGGTATATGGGCTTCCTTTTTGCAGATGCTGGGAGTGGGAGGCGACCTGACATTTGAGTGGTCAAGAGAGACAAGCGAGAAATGGGCGTGCGAAAACTTAAAGACTCTTTCCTTCACCCCCAAACTGTCATACATCACTCAATCCTTGAGGGATGAAGGTGTCCAGCACTACATGCGCGTGAATAAACCTTGGCTAGGTGCCTCGAAACTATACATGGTCACTGGTATCAAAATCGCTTACGGAGCTACCTCCACAGTCGCCTATGCCAGGAAGAACGGCCTAAACCTGCGCTTCGGCACAGATTTTAGCTCGCAAGGTGTTCCTCTCAGCGTGGGGCCCAAGGGAGGTAGCAGCAGAGCCATATCTGTTCAGCAGTCTCAGGAAGGCGCCGAGCCATTTGTCTTCGCCTTTCGCTTACGACGCATAAAGATTTCGAGGAAGGGCGATGTTAATCATGGAGCCTATAACAAAGGAACGCTTCTCAGTGTTGGCGAGGATGGTAGACATGATGGTAGACATGATGGATCAGATATTGAAGTTGTAATCGAGGGTCTTGAGGACCGCGATGCGGATGGTTTGGAGTTTCAGCTGGACAGCCAGGATGCATTTGATGGATCGCATGATAACGCTCACTGCAAGTGCGTGGTGGTCGGTGGTATCTGATGAGACCTTTACAAGCTGCGTGTCCGCTCTGGTCTATGCTGCATCACATATGTAGGAAGAGAAACTGATGTCAATGTTCATGTGTGAGTAGGTCCTAAAAGATATACTCATAAATCATTCGAGTGCGTAAATCCATATTAATCTTGTAACATCTTGAAGCACTGCGCAACTTCCGTCCCAACCTCCAAACCATATTCTTTTCTCAATTCATCAATGATATACCAACCAGTCATCAGCCTCTCCTCACCAGACTTGCCAATGAGCTTCCAGGGAACAAGAAATTTGAGCCCATCAGGTCCCTTCTCACTACTTGCGAGTCTCAGCATGGAAAGCATAGCTGGCATCTCCTTCAGGTAAGTCTGGATATCTGGACTCTTACTAAGTGGAGACTGTCTGGCAAACTCTAAAATCAAAGCTGCTACCCCCGCAGCTATTGGACATGCAAACGATGAACCAGACCATATCTTTTCAGTGTTTGGGCTCGTGATTCCGAGACCTGGTGCACTAAATCTGGATCCTCTGCTGTGTTGGGATGATGATGAAGGGGCATATCGTGCATGCTCCCCATGCCCATCAGCTGCATCCACAGCTATCACGCTATCAGACCGTACTGGGTAGAGAATATCGTTTGGTGGACCGAGAAGTCCATCGTTAGAAGTCGATGCAAACATGTGGACCCCATTCTGTCGTGCAAATTCGATGGCTTTGCGAATACCGTGGTGATTGTATGGCCATCCAAATGACATATTGATGATATCGACTCCCCACCCGCCGCCGTCAGTACTGTCTTTGTCCGGTTTTGCAGCAGCCTTTCTTATTGCCTTCTCCACAGCGGTCTTATCCGGAGCCATGCTATCACCGTCTGGGCGTACAACCCGACAGATGTACAGTACCCCTCCGAGGCTAGTTTTGAGTATCTGAACTGCCACAGCTGTACCGTGCCCAGATGGGTCCGTCTTCGCTTCAGAGTCCAAGTCGCCGTCAATGAAATTGGTGAACGTCTTTATACGTTGATAGTATGGCCTTAAGGATCTCTTGTCTTCGGCCGCTGTGTAGGCAAATCCGCTATCGAGAACCGCGATCTTGACAGGCATGGTAGGATTTGAATTTTGACCGTCTCGTCTATACATGAACTCATGTGTGGTTCTTTGAAGCATTTCGAACCATTTCTCTGTTGATCTCGTGCTGTACACTTTTAGCTGTAGTGTTCTGCGAGCGTATCGGGTTGCCCCTTACCTTTCGTCTGAAATGGACGCCTGAAGAGCCCCTACGCTTGCAGTCTCCAGAGCCTCGAAACGGCTTTTAGACGTACCATCAAATGTAGTGGCTGTTTTACTTTCATGGTCGTCAATGTTACGTATATTGTCACTGCCGATGGAGATGTTCATGGGACTGGCTGCCCTAGACGCCAAAGATGGGGATAAAACTTGGGTTTCGGGAGAGTTGTTGGAACCAAGATTAGATGAGCCTCCTGTATTTCCGACAAGATCTATAGATTCCTTCGGATTAACAGCAGGGCAAGATGAATTGAATCGTTTTGATGGTACCAAAGCGTTTAGTATATGAACAACTTCCATCTTCTTGATGATAGAATCATTACCACATGCCACAGGACGACCGGTGATTATCATGACTTTGAGTCTTTGTTTCCCTTTTAACTTTTTGATGAGTTCCGCGAATTCAAAAGGCCACGATTCTGCCCATTTAAAGTTACTGCGTAGGATTCTCGCGTTTATAATGATAACGATGGCTGTACGTGGGTGTAGTCGATCCAGCACATCTGGCAAGACTTGAAGCCAGCCGTCTCTATCACCGTTGTTGAAGAGCTCGACCATATCGGCAAAAAGACTTATTGTGTGTAGCGTCGTCAATGGATTCAAAGACTGTAAAGCCTGGGTCGCTAGCTGCCGAAAAACATCATCTTTCTGATGCATTGCAAGTCCAACCACGTCATCCGGTAACTGGCTGAGAAGATGAAGAACCACATTTTGTGACTTAAGCTTCTCAACGGTCTCGATGCCGAACATCTCCAGGTGGTCCAAGGTCTGTGAATTGCCCGCCATACATAACACCGATGATTTCGTACCATTCAGCCAATCTTGTACCTCCTTCCTGGCCCAGATATCCTTGGTAGAGTTCATGCATGGCCTTCTCTGGATTAACCATAGGCGACGTGCCAAATCCGCTTGTTTGATTGCTATGCCGTTATTGGAGAATGTGGGAATTTGCCAGATCAAATTCGTATTTCGCAGGACCCCAAAACCAGTCATTTTTCTGTGAACTTGACCTCGATCTGTTCCCATCGGACTCGTCATGGAACTTTGGGAGAACCAAGACTGGTGTAGGTTGTTGCAAAGTTCCTCAAGATGATCACCGTATTGCTGATCCCGCTTCTGTTGCTGCAAGCTGATAATATCTAGATGCTGCGGCGTAGCATCTGACTCTTGACAAGCCAATTGTCGGCATGCTTCGCTTGCTAAAAGTCGATATCTACTCATTTTATCGTTTTCCTCCCGAATTGACGGTTCAGTGCGAGGTTGGAGCTGAAACCAAGCAGAAATAAGCGCCGTGGTCAGACTGTATGCAGGATATGCAGGCTTGATTGGCAGAGGTCAAGTCACGTTTCGATACCCTTGTCGCCGAGGCTGAGCTCTATCTTGCTGCCAACTCAAAGCCTGGTTCAAAGATTGCAGCTTGAACACCACGTAAACAACATGTCTCATCACCGCAGACGCCTCCAATCTCCTGCACCCAGACGCCGGCAAGACTCTCCCCTTTCCGAGATTGAGGAAGAGCGACGTAGAGACAGTGTCGATACACATCAGCGGCGCCCTCCGAGGAAAAGACATGATGACGATACCAGCAAGTCGCTATCGCCTTCCGAATACGTTACCAAACTAACCTGTGTTCGTTAGGCTCTCAGGGATCAGATCTGGATCGTTCTGACCCTGTTTTAAGTCCGGAGAAAGATGCAAAGTATGACCAGAATATTGAAACAAGGTATCGCCCCATGGTGCCATTCAGTTGGCGCAATGAAATCTGTCGCTTTCTGGAAGTCTCGCCCGATGTCCTAGACGAGGAGATCCTCCAGGCTCTGGGTAAGGCCTCCAAGATACTGAAGGAAGCCGAGCAGATGAGGGCCAGGTTCGAGGCTCGTCAAGGTCCACCACGGTATCAACTTATCTACTCAGTACGTTGTGAGAGGTCGTACCCCGAGGGAAGACTATATTTGGACCAACCTTGGGTAGTGGAAGCTGGTCCGAATAATACTCACTTACGTGGTAGCCAGTCCATTTTGAACTTCGAACTATATCTGGAAAGAAATAAAGAGGTCGTTTTCATCATCTACAAGAACTATAGATGCTGCGGCAATTCGCGATCGCACCGGCCAAGGCCTCGAAAAGATGAGCAGGTCAAATTTGAAGCTTCGTCACTATTGGTTAGTGAAGAGATATCAATCATCTCGCCAGATTTGAAGTCAGCCATGGCAGATTTTGCCGACAGCGTGCTTGGAAAGTTTCCACATCCTGATTTTTCGGATGACGAGGAGATGAAATATCCATACATTTGGTGGTTTCATAGACGCAAGGAAATCGACGCTGCACTTGAGAAACATCAGTTCGCTTTAGGTAAATTGGTCCGCGAGTATGTCCTGGGGCGCATGGCAGAGGAATGGGAGACAGTCGACAAACTACTGGAAAAGAAGCAAATATCTCTCCAATACATGGGATATCTTTTTGTAAGTTGCCACTCACTTGCGCGAATTGTGTAGTCGTGTTTTCTTTTCTAACTATCTAGGTACCCGAGCAAATGGCCATTTCAACAGAACAAGGTCGCGGCATCTCAAAACTGCAAGGCGTCGTTATAAAGGATTGGCTTGATCGACGGCCATTCATAGATTACTCTGCAGTTGTCAGTGTGGCCTATTGGACTTTTGACGGCACCTTTCGTAAGATGTCCAGGGAGTTTACCATCACGGACCTCCCTCACGATATGCAATCTGAGACACATGAGTTTTCCATCACTGACCTACCGCTCTACCCCATGAAATACGCAAGTAATGAGGTTTCTCAAGCCTTGTTCGAACGAGGTCGAATGTTTTGGAAATGCCGGTTCCGCAATTATGTCTCGCTTTCCGGAGAGATCAGTGGAGACATTCAAGACTCGGTTTGTCGCATCTGTGAGATTAGCCAGTTGAATGTTTACTGAAGTCCTTTTAGGTTGGCTCCCGATTCATGGTCGATATTGAAACGCACAAGAAGTTACATCGTGATGGCAATTCTCGGTCGCAACGAGCACCCTCTCCCGGCCCCGACGACTTGGACTTGAAGTGCATGTCCGAAACGAACCCAGATCTTGGGGATGATTTTTTTCATGTGCCTTCCCACATCTATAGTTGGATTCAACATGGATAAAAAGGAATGGGGTAAGTACTCCAATGAGCCCGTTCAAGTCCGGTGTTAACTTGTTCCAAGTCACTCTGGACGTCCACTACCTACGAGACGTCGTCTGGAATACTGAAGCATTCGATCTTCTCGTTGTTCAGGAGGAGACAAAACTTCTTATCCAAGCCGTGGTCACGAACCAGCTTCGTTCCACTGAGAATGCAGATCTCATTCGAGGGAAGGGTAACGGTCTCTTCATCCTTCTTCATGGGTATTGTCTTGCTGCCAGCGTTTTTCCCATCTGCGTCTAATATTATTGCAGAGGACCAGGTACTGGTAAAACACTCACTGCAGAGAGGTAAGTGTTCCCGTTTCACACGATCCGTCTCATGGACAAGACTTATAATGACGCAGTGTCGCCGAGGTTGCCGAAAAGCCACTCTACAGAGTCACATGTGGTGATATCGGTACTAAAGCTGAAGACGTCGAACAAGTTAGTCTCAAGGTCAACTTTAATCGACCCTTCTGACTTCTTATAGTACCTCAACGTTGTCTTGCATCTCGGAAAGACATGGGGCTGCGGTATGTTGTCTCTATCTACTTTTCGTATGCGTTTTAACTCTTGTAGTTGTTCTCTTGGATGAGGCGGATGTTTTTTTAGAGCAGCGATCTCTCGTCAATCTCGAACGAAACGCTCTCGTATCAGTCTTTCTACGAGTTCTAGAGTATTATGATGGTGATTAGTTTTGCAGGAAACCACGGGTCTCGTGCTGACTTACCGATTAGGCATTCTCATACTGACAAGCAACCGAGTTGGGATCTTTGACGAGGCGTTCAAGTCGCGTATCCAGCTGAACCTGCGCTACACAAACCTAGATCGGGGTCAACGGTTACAGATATGGAAGAACTTCTTTATCCGTCTCAATCGTCTAGATCAAGAGACTTTAAGCAAGAGTCAGAGCAGTCCCTCTTACGGAGTCAATATGGATGAAATAACGGACAAGCTTGACGAGTTGGCAGGTGCTGACCTTAATGGCCGTCAAATCCGCAATGTCATATCTACAGCGCGACAATTAGCACGCTATCTGAAAGAACCACTCGGATATAAGCATTTGACGGCAGTGATCAGTGAAGCAAAGAAGTTTGATGATTATTTGCTGGAATTGAACAGAACGTATACGGCAGATGAGATTCAGAGAGATAAGGGAGAGAGATAGTCAGGGGTATCTTAAGATTAGAGAGTGGCAATATTCATCTCAGTTTACGGAGAAGTACTCTCTTGATTTATAGAGGCCAAATATACAGTTATCATTACTAAGAGAGATGGGGAGATTGAGAGCCCAGCTCAGCCTTAGAGGGGGTGATGGACAGCTATTGGTTGCTGCCTAATCCCTGTATTCACAATTAAGAGAGCCCCCGCAGTCAGCATAGCCTCATGCCAGCACTATCAAGGCTGAGCAAGATTGATAGATCACCTGACGGCGTAATTTTCAGCAACAGATGAACACTAGACGCAGTGGATTCCCTCCCAAATCAAAAACCTACGGCATCACCCATCGTCTTACATGTTTCGAGCTCGCCTCACATGAATAGTCGGCAGAGCACAACACATGTCGAGAGCCCAGACGATGAGAGTTTTGAGTCTTCTCGATCAATCCCCACGGTGAGAGAATACCTATGTTACAAACTGAATGGGCTCACCGCCTCCCGCTATCCGGTGCCTTCAGGATGGCGAGAGTCGGTAGATGCTGAGACAACTGCCGGTACATCAGCTGGATATGAGTATACCGAAACATCCAGGCTTACCAAATCCCCGCATTCTTCTTCTGTCCGTAACGATAACGCTCGAAGCGTGGAGGATTGGACCTCTGCTGAGGCGGATCTTCAACATTCGGAACCAAGCGATGAGGGCGATGAAATATTCGAAGCCTTTGGAAACACGTATGTATTGAGTGGGAAAAAGTCACCAATAAATCAGACGCTTGTGGATCATGCAAGGGAACCTTGGTCCAGCAAGAGTTCCAGGCCTGGGCAACAGGGTCCCAAGACCCTGAGCGATATATGTAACAAAGACACTATATCCAAAGATAGGACAGTAGGAGATCAGGCACAAATGGATGATCTACTGGCTGCATTTGGCAAAAAGCTATTTGGATCAGCCTGCCTAGAACTTCACAAGCATACAGAAGATGTGAAGCCAAGTTGGAAATGTGTGAATTGTCAACAGGTCTGTCACTATAACATTTGTCAAACAAAAGCTCTAACTGATAATTGCAGTATTTTGAGACAGACATGGAACTATGGTAAGTCATTATCGCTTCCCTTACCGAATACTATTCTAATACTTCAATCTAGGCGGCACAACAATTACCCGTCGCCTTCTGACCCCAATAAAGGCGGTTGCAGGACCTGGAACGAACGTCAGGCCAAGATAGGTCGTCTAGAGATGGAGATTCTTGCTGGATGGAAGCCTGTAGGGCGACCAACCCAGACTGGACTAGAGAACAATTTACACACGACCTTGTATGGTACGAAGCAGTTTCTTGATAGAGAGGAATATGTGCTTGAAACGAAAGCAATCTTGGGACACAAGGAATCTGGTAAAGAGACTCGAAGAGAAATCAGCTGGGAAGATAGCTATGTATACGTCTCTGATGATTCTAGCGACTTGGAGGAATACAGTGACGATGAAGATGTTAGCTACGGTTGAGAACCCATCATATAGCATTAGTCGAGTAATGTTGACTGTATCATTTAATCTTGTAACCTTGATCAATCTCCAAGAGATATAAAATAAGGCCAAAGTCAATAACAGTCTAGAGGAGACACAGATATAGGCATGGAACGGGCCCCTCGAAGGGCGGAAAAACATATTAAGCTAATTAATCCATATATCTAAGTCATTACCGTATCCCTTATTCATATGTATATACCATTTCAAGTCAAACCCAGGAAGAGCGGCAAGGCGAAAGAACAGGCTACTTGAACAGCCAAAGGCACGATGGCAAAAGTACCAGCCGAAAACTTTCCAGGGGCGATAGTCCACCCCCAAGGAGCACCAAATGACATGAACATCATACCAGCCGCGATAACGATGCAGATGAGGAATGTGTACTTGAACCGGTGCATCATCTTATTGAGACCGATGTAGATACCGGTAGGTCCCAACTCCTTTGAAGTTGAAGCCCACTCAATGTTGACGGAGAAAGCGTGGCAAAGCAAGGCTTTGGCACAGTTGATGCTGATGCCACCAAAGAAAAGAACAAGGAATGGAAGCCATTTACAGGCTTCGAGAATTGCGGCCCAAAATGACTTTTCTTTGAGACGGTGGCGGGTCATACTGCAAGCAACGGATGCGACACCGTTGAAAACGACCAGGAGGGAGACCCAGATACCCCAAGATGGCATGTAAAACTGGTCGAGATCGTAGAAGAAGAGACCAACGAGGACATAGTTGACCATGGTGAGGAGTAAACCAGCGGCGATGGCGTAGTCTGTGATTATTAGCTTACTGCTGCTCAGTGCACGAGTGTAGAATCGACGACTTACAGGTAAAGATGTAGGCGATGATGGAGATCTTGCTGGTAACAGGTATGTTACTCCAAAGGAAGCGGAGAAACAGTCGAGTGACTGGGCCCTTGTAGATCCATTGGTAGCTATGGCAGAAACATTAGCAATTGTCAAGTGTGTAGTGTCAGCTGGAGGACTTACAAAGGATGGAACACAAGCTCGTTGCAGCCGTAGGCATACTTCTCCCATCGGTTGAGCTCATCGTAGATAGTCAGAGAGACACCCTCCTCAAAACCACCGTTGTGGTATGTAGCCAAACGACAGACCATACCCGCCATCTGAACTCTCAGACTGATGTCGAAATCTTCAGAGACGTGAGAGTCAGACCACCACTTGAGAACCTTGTCCGATGGATCAACAAAGGCGACGCTCTGGACGGCCTTCCACCGGAGGAAGGCATTGTGACCAACGAAGGGCGCCACATCACCAGTACCGACACCGTACTTGATGGCTGTGTAGACAATGTTGGTGAAGTAGGTGATACCGTTCTCGAAGATGTTGTGGGCGACCTGCATAACACCAGAACCGTGCTGGAGAATAGCAACTTCGGGGCTCTCGTACATCTCAAGAGCGCCGTAGAGAAGGCAGTCGACTGGCAAACGGGTATCGCAGTCGATGAGAAGGATAACCTCACCCATGCGAATGTTACCATCAGCCCAGGTCTTTCCCTCATCAGCATCAACCATGTTCTGTAGAGCCTGGTCATAGAGTCGATCATCATCCTCAGCAGAGAGGTCGTCGTAGTTGCATCCACGGCTCTCACACTCAAGCTCAGTGAGACGATGCATCTCATCTTCAACACGGTTGGAGAAGGCGAGACAGTAGTTCATGTTACTAGCCTTCTTGAATTTTCCCTTACGGACGAAACCAAGCTTGTTGGCGCGGCCTTGGGGACTAACTTCACTCTCATCTTGATTGTCCACTTCAGGGTCGACAGGGGGTGAACGCTTGAACCAGGAGAAGCCCTTGCTCTTGGGGTTCTTCTTGTTGGGGAGACGAGCGCAGTAGCCGATGCCGTTCTCACGGTAGTACTGCTTACGAGCGGCGGCAAGTTCAGGCTGGATACACTGCATACCGTCATCGTTGATGTAGACGGAGGCTGTGCCACCTTGTTCCTCGTAGTGCTGGATAGCAGCCATGACGGAAACCATGGTAGGGACAATGACACCTCGAAGGCCTTCCTTGTAAACGGGCATTTGAACAGTGATGTGCGGCAGTTGGTAATCTCGGTAGCGCTTGGGGTTTGGCTTGATAGCAGAGTGATACTTGGAGTTTCTCAAACAGATTCCAGCCGGAAGGAGTAGTTGAAAGACACTGCTGACGACGACGATGAAGAAGAAGAGCGACAAAGTCGCCAGAGGAGGAATCACAACCACCAGAATGAAACGTTTGAAATCTCCGTCCCAGGACCATTGGCGAAGCAGTCTTGAAACACCAATACTTTGTGTGATGATGACCAGCGCCATGACAAGACCGATTCGGAATGAGTGAACGAGAAGCCGAGGACGTCTGAGCGGGCTGCCCTCAACATCTTCGTCTTCTCCATCTCCCTCCTCGACCTTGATGGCAGCCTGGTAAACCTCGTTTTTCTCATCGATGGCACCACGGACAGGCGTGGGGAGATTATTGACAGAGTGCTCCTCAGTCTGGGCAAGAAGACCACGGGGCACGTTGGGGCCAACAATGACTCCCAGCATCTGCTTCTCGACGTTATGCGCAACATTGAGAACAGACCTTGGCTCATGAGCCCAAATGAGCACACATCGCTCTTGGACAACGATGCACGAGCTGGTCAGGTGGACAAGAGATTCATGAACATCTGCGAGGCTGGGAATGATGGGGATACGAGCACCAGTGTCTTCATTGACAAGACTTGCCTGGCCTGGCTTGATGCTGTCAAGGACTGCGTTTGTGACTTCGGAAGCCATAGACACAACGGCAGACTCATTGAGGCGGTTGACAGCTGCCACCAGGTCTGGATTAGGATCATCTGGTGTGTAGTGGAAAGAGCCGTCTGGCTTCTTGAGAGCGATGCATGTTGATGACCAGCCGCTGGTCATAGCAGTGGATCCGGGCTCATCAAACCATCCCAGCAACGTTGCACGGCGAGCAATGTACTTGGCCACCTGAATTTGTTAGTGATTTGTTTTTGTAAGACCGTTGGGGTATAGTGAAGGATCTTGGTGATGAGCAACAGACTATGTATGCCACGATAGTGTCACCGGAAAGGAAGGTATTACATGAAACAAAGTCCATGTAATGTACATGACGAACTTACCACAGGAAGATCCGCAGTCGCGGCATCGGGAATCTGCATAACAGCCCCAGAATAGGAGCTGTGTGTGGACCTAGGCAAGGGGGATCTTGTTGGCCATTCTGATCTTGGGGTAGCAGAAGGAGATCTCATGGGCCATTCCGGCTTTGGGGTTGGGGTGATAGACGGGGCATGATCCCCTGCCTCGAGCTTCTTGAGCGTAGCAGAGTCTGTAGTAGGACTGGGCGGCTGTAGCACGCCTGTCTCTATGAAGCGAGAGGCCGACTTTTCTGGATCCATCACTTGGCTTGACTTGCAGAACGAATGTCGGGAAGGAATATGCTTCCTCTATCAAGCGAAGGTAAAGATCTGCCTCACAGCGACAGGGGAAGGGGTGGGAGCTTTGGG
>JAAGWP010000422.1:0-27180 GCA_013266165.1 Fusarium graminum
CCCAAAAGGTTTACTCATATCCGATAATCGTGGTAATGATCCTTTGGTCATGTAGGCGCGTCAATCACCTACTCTATGCCCCCGTGAAGGGTCGGGAGGCAAACAACTACAATTATGGGGGAGGCGATAATTTCATGGGGACCCCACGGAAGGTAAGTTGATCGTTTCTTTTATTACCGCTTCAGAGCGACCGTATCTCTATATGCACGCTTTATTCATTCAAGCTTCTGATCTATGGAGACTAGTTACAGACCGTCATAGCTTGTTACAACAGAATGTCGTAAGCTCTTTGCGGATCCTCGTGGGTCTCATGTTTGGAAAACGTTCCGAGTCATGCTATTGACTGGCCTTGGATCCTGATATTGCCACATTGTATCACTACGTAGCTTAACTGACGATCAAGGTGCTGATCAAAGGGCTATGGCATTCTAAATTGAGGTTGACGTAATCATCAGATCATAGCGTGGAGCTATAGCAGAGCTTTGATAGAAGCATTGAAGTAGGAGATGATTTACACAAAGTGTACTGTGTAGTATAGGTATGGTAGGCTCCAAATACATCAGACTGTATATGCTAGAGTCATTGCCTCTATTGTACTTGAATCAGAGCAAGATTGACCGATTTAAGGCCTTCACAAAGCCTCAGGACGTCAAATAATGGCCGTATCAGATTCATGGAAAAGATCGTCAGTTTAGGGAACGCTCTTGGGTCATCGTCAAGCTTTCCTGGCACCGGGTAGGTATGCATAATTACCGTACGACATCAATCACTGAACGGCCACAACAATGCACACATGATCCGGCATTATAGTGCTGGCATAGGGTAGTGACAAAGATAGGCTGTCATGATGTGGATTTGTTTTGCGACTCCAGCTGTAGAGTGAGGTGGGTGTGCCCGGCAAATGTGGTATCCAACAATCATTCATTTGGACGACGACTTGGCATCACGGTATACAGCCCCTGTAGCCAACAGAAATTCGATTAGTGGTGATTTCAGATCCATTCTGTATGTATTATACTGTGGAGTGATCAAGCCTATCGGAGATATCAAGTCATGTTCTTGCAGAACAAGTAGTCTGATGGGCTAAGATGTAGGGTAACCCAAGGTGAACTGTGACTGAGGTCGGCCGGGGACGGACAATCTGTAGGCCGATCCTTGAATGATCCGACAACCTTATTGGCCAACAATCTCATCGCGACTTCCACCTCAGCTTCTCATCTCGGATGCAGGGCAGGCAATCACGACTGAGTTCAACTCATCGTCAAGCGCTTTCACTCATCAAGTTGAATTAGCCGTCAACTTGATTTCATAGAGAAAGGATTACGGATACTACCCTACTGAAACCGAGCGATAAGTCACACTACGTCTGGCACTGGATGAGATAACAAAGAAGGTTCAGGTAAGATTTACATCATATCCAATCCATTCAGTATTACCACGACATTAGAATCCTCAATCAAACCTCAGTCCCTACCTCTACTCCCAAGACTCAAGAAGGTACTGCAACAGTATATCTTACGAGTATTTGATGATTCTTGTTGTAGAATTGGTCGGCACCTCATACTATTGTTCGTGTATCTGTGCATAGAATTCCTGCTAACCACTGATTCAGGCCTGTTTAGCAATCCGCCACCCCTCAAAACTCTGTATCCGAGTCAACTTTGTTTCTCTGTTTTCGTACCATCTTACTACAACCTCACAATGGCGGAACCTCTGCCAGATGAGGTTGGTGGCATAACCACCAAGAACGCTGAGAGCGTCAAGACACATGAAAAGAAGCCATACTCATGGCTGTACGTTCACCAGGCACTGCAATATATGAATTTGTACTGACATCGGTCATAGCGAACCGCATCCCGTCTTTGTCATCGTTCTAGTTGGGCCAGATGAATGCCCCTTTGGTATTCAGAAAGACTTTCTCTGCTCCCGATCAGAATTCTTTGAGAAACACTTTTCAGAAACGGCCCTTGATGAGAAGATCGAGCATATTGTCAAGCTCCCGGAGACGACAAAGGAGATCTTTGGACTAGCTCAACTATTCCTCTATACCGGCAAGGTGATATCAGATGAGTCTAATGTCCCGTCATACGAGGCCCTTGTCGGGCTTTGGAAGCTTGGCCATAAACTTGGTGTAGAGGGGCTCTGCGACAAGGCTCTTAACGCTATGATCGACTGTCGACGTATCACCGAGAGGATCCCGGCTACACCTCTTCTCATCCAGGTTTGGAAGGACACGCCGGAGGGATCATCAATCCGAAAGCTGTTGTTGTCATGGACCGCCGAGTATATGCGGTTTTCTGATGCTAGGGCAGAGTTTGCCAAGTCACTGCCTCAGGAGGTCCTCAGCGAGCTCGTAGTAGCCATGAGCTCTTTTGATACAGCACCCACGCCAGAAGCACCGACCGTCGGTGTTACTCTTCCGTCCGTAACGCCTCGAAAGAACGTACATTACCTCGAAGAGGAGCCTGAGAATGATGTAAAGAAGAGTAGGCGAGTGAGCGGTGTCACCGTTGGCACTCCTTTGTCAGCAGAGCGGTCTATCAAAGCTCGCGGTTCTTTGCCTAAGCCTGCGCCTAGACGTAGGACCAGTGCTGGCTATGCCGAAGGCCGAGACTTCACTACATCCCAAAAACTGGATTTCTGCGCCGACCTTCTGACCAGAATGTTGTCGGGTCCTGGTACGTCATCTAAGCCGTACGTTTACTGGTCAATAGCTAACTTGCATACAGGCTTCTGGACCAGACTTGTTGGCCCTTTTCGAGACGCTGTTGAACCAGTCGAGGATGGCGTCCCGGATTATTTTGAGAAGGTCAAGCGACCAATGGATCTGACAACGGTCAAGGCCAAGATGGACCGCAAAGAGTACACAACGGAGGAGGAGTTCCTGACAGACGTGCGCCAAATCTTCGACAACTGCTTCACGTATTGGAAGAAGGGGGATCCCATGTGGCTCGCAGGTGAGAAACTGCAGAAGACATTTGAGGATAAGTTTTCACACATGAACAAGTGGATCGCCAAGATGGGCGGCGATGAGGTTGACTAGGTGACATCTTGGTTTGATTATGGTAGCTGAACGTTAGGTGTGCCATGGCATCTAGTAATGTTTGGGGGAAAGGCTCAGGGGGTTTTGGCTCCTGTTTTTCATCACCTGTACTATAGTTTGAGTTGACAGAGGACACCACGGGATAGGGGTGATTGTGGCCAGGACTGTGGGCTCTGTTACATGGCGTCTCTGGGAACTCGTTTAATAAAGGGGAAGCTGGGTCAAGACGAATACTTTTCAATGCATTTGCAGTCTGATGGGTAATCGAGCTTAAGCGTGAGTCAAGTCGTCGATCGGTCAACTAGTGGGTGATTATAGAATTTGGCAACACCTCAAGTATAATTAGGCCGAGGGCCAAATGTCCAGTCCAACGCGATTTTGAGGGAAAGCTGGTGTCGAGATGAGGTACAATCTGCTGTATAGCGGCACTTTTAGGGTTGGTTTTTTGTCGGCGAAGAATGATATTAAAGCTCCGGGGAGATGCGTTTGTACCACAAGACTCGAGACAATTGCTAACTTGTTACCATGGACAGGTGCATTTAGGCAAAGCCCAACTCAACCATACATGGCTTGGTTGCTGCACGAAGCCGACAATGAGTTGTCAGTGGATTCGTGTGAAGCCAGAGGAGCGTTGTTTCTTGGTGACGCCAATAGAGACATCCCAAATTAACAACCACGTGTTGACTCTAGTGTTGATGCCATCATGATGCAAGTTGAGTGGTCGAGTCGCGCACAGCTTGATAGATGCTTCTAGGGTCGAGTTAGGGTCGAGATAGTCTGGGGAACAGACTTCCAAATGACCAAGGCTGGTTGAGATTAAGATTGTCCCTGACGTTACTGGGTCCAGCCCTTAACCCCTGTTAAGCGTCTACCCTGTTGGTGTAAGTTAATAGCGCATGGCCTGGTCGATTATGAAACCAGAGCCAGGCCCTTCCTTTGACCAAAGAGAGCCACGCGAGAGTTTTGAAGAGCTCCAACAACCAGAAGCATGCCGATGAATGAGACGCGCGCTATAAGAGGCTATTGTTTTTCTTTTCTATAGGTAATTAGGTAGACAGGGAGTCCAGTATTATCTCTTTTGCTCATGCATTGCGCCTCTCTATCATCAGTACGTGCTTGGTGCCAAGGCCTCGGATATGTGCTGTTCCTGCATCAAGGCGGAACTTTAGCGCAACGGGCTTGGCTAACACCTGCAGCATCCCCTGGAATTCAGACTGGCCATTCAGAAGTTGCAGCGGGTGACATGACCCAGGATCAGGTCTCAGGTGTTTACCTGCCACAAAAGGCAACCTCAGCATTGGATCCATCCACTTTGGAAGGCGACCAGGAACTGAGAAAAAAGCCTCTGAAGCGATATAGGCCATTGACGTCAAAAGATATTTGGTTTAACTTCGGTAGTGTTCGTGCAATATTGACTCTTGGGTTTGGCGCGAGATCTACAGATAACACAATATTACAATGGCCCTAGGCTCGGCCTGTGAGATGTGAGTGGGCGGCTAATCAGCCTGTAGAATCTACCAGTTTATTAGTTTGCTGTGCTAAGAGACTGTCATTTGACCAAGTCGACGATCATTTCAAAGGATCTGGGGCGCAAAATATCGCAGGATGGGGACATATTAATTAACAGTTGTCGCCAAGAGAGGCCATGTTGTGACACTAAATAGTGTGCTGCAGTGTCATGTTTTTTTAACAACGACTTACGGAGCAGACTCTCAAACAGCGTCGTCTCTTGTGTTATTTATACGTGTTTCAATATAAACCATTTGCTCAGGCCTTTCAAAACATCTATCCTGCCGCAAAACATCCAAAACCATCAAACTTCACCTCCGTATCAGGTTCCGTTGCCCCTCAGTCACTCCCACAATAGGCATGGCGCCTTGTAGTCGTGCGCGGATTGGTGGTGATGGAGGCAAGCTACAATGGCCATTTTAAATTAGATGATGGATTAGGGGGTCCCTGTCCCTGTCAACTCCGGGACAGGAGCCAGGGCCAAGACTTGTTCTGCATTATCCTCCGTCTAGGACCAGCCTATCATGGCCATGAAACCCGTCCCCATCTACCAGGGAAGGAAAGGGCCAGGCTTTGACGGTTGCTACTTCCTGAGCGAGACGAGTGGGAATGGGAGACAAGCGGGAGAAGGAGAGGACCAAGAGCCCTTCTTTCCTTAGCTCGGCGCATCCAGTCTAATGTGCCTGACCTTATTTACAGAGATAATAAAGACTAACACCCCATCTCTCTACAACCTCACCTTTGATCTTCCCTCACCCGCTTCTCTCTCGTCCTTGTTGTCTTCATCGCTACCTCTCTCAGAGCATCGTTACTTTGGCGATACTCGTTACGTTCTTTAACAACAACAATCCTAAGTCACTCGATCCCAGTTTCATCTTCCTCTCACTTTTCAACGCACACTCGCTTGCTGCTCAACACGAACCCTTTTCTCCACCATTATCGTTATACCCTGCTAGATCAGACCGTATAAGCCGTCAAGCTCAACTTCAACCTCATTCATTGAATTTCAGCTTTTGTGCTCATTTGACAAGATGCTTTTCCGATCCATTGCCTCTATCGCCTTCCTGGCTTGTGCCAGCAATGTCGCCGCCGAGCCCCAGCCTTACAAGCTGATCAAGGCTCCCGTTGAGGGCCTCAGTCTCGCTCGCCGTTCTACTCCCGGATACCAGCCTGACCAGTCTATCTGCGGTGGTGGCGGTGACACTTGCGCTGATGCTTGTGGTGCTGGTTACGAGTCTTGCCCTTCCGAGGATGACTCTACCCATTGTTTCAACCCTACAGCCAAGCAGGCCTGCTGCTTCGATGGCACTGGAAGTACGTACTACTGACTCCTTGACAGACGACACTTACAGCTGGATACTGACCAATTCCCCAGACTCTTGCGATAGTGGCTACTACTGCAGCCACGATACCAAGGCCCAGACCTGGTGCTGCCCTGACTCCATGGATCTTGCTGAGTGTGCCGCTGCGTATGGCGTTAAGGACGGCCTCAAGACCGAGCAGCTGATGACCACCACCGCCAAGCCTACCGTTGCTGAGACCACCACTGCTGCGCCCACCACTGATGTCTCTACCACTGCCGCCCCTACCACTGCCGCCCCTACCACTACCTCTGAGCTCGAGACCTCTTCGACCACCGTCTACATCATCAGCACCTCTCTCGCCTCCACCGAGTCTGCCTCAACCACTGATGTCGTCTCTACTACGAAGCCCGTCGTCGTTAAGACCACTACCAAGGTTGACAAGACCACCATCGTCGCCCCCAGCTCTGGCTACAGCACGGCTTGGAGTGGTTCCAACAGCACCATTGCCAGCGCCGTCCCAACTCAGCCATCTGAGCCCGCTTCTGGCCCTGCCGAGCCTTCCACCATTAGCAGTGGTGCTTCCCTCACTGGTGTGAGCGCCATGCTTCTTGCTGCTGCTGGTGTCTTTGCTCTCTTCTAAATCAATCTCTGCCCCGTGGAAATGGTGGCCTTCGCGAGAAGCCATCTGGACATGTCACCTACGATGTCACCACGAATAACGAGTATATGACAAAGAAAGCAACGAGAAGCCTATGCGTGGAGCACGCCAAGTAGGAGATTAATTGAAAACAAAACCCGTGGTGCAATGTCGGGCTGCATACTCTTCTGATGAAATACCCCTTTTTTGAATACCCCCCTTAGTTTGCGTTCCACTTCAACAGGAGTTGATCGGTTTGGTGATTTTGGCAAAGAGAGCATGGGGAGACGAGTTGACATGAAATGAGAAACGCTCAGCGCTTGAAAGATACATTCTTACGGTTGGTAAACGGTTTTCGTATACCTAATTATCCCTATATTTTAGCTACTATTCGTCACGTTGCGAGAGCTTAGTCTCCGCCTCGTAAACTTGACCTAATAATTGCCCTAGTAGACAATTTTACTCGACATTGCATACAGTTTAAAAACAAGCCTTGCGTGAAGTGATCCGAACATGTTTATCTTCATGATGGCCCTGAGTGTATTGCCTATCTCTGCCCCTGTAGGTACCTACCCTTTACTATCGAATAGTAGGTTAAATTCCATACCACTGCATCGAGGATTTTCGGGACGATATGTACTAGCAGTGGATCTTTTAAAGAGACGAGATCAAGAAAAACCTCATAAGTATTGTGAGTTTAGTATATACTATGCTATGTGAACTCATTTGCGTGGTCAGGTATGCTCACTGGCACGTGGCTATGGGCTCAGTAACACATATGAAAACGGGGGATGGCTTATGAGGAGTATCACGTTATACTGCGTACACCCCAATTCCCAAGTCTGGACATAAATGTCAGCATTCATGTCACATGTGGCCAAGGGTGAGGCCCCATGTCAGACATTCAAGGTAAACGGGAGCCCATCTGTTTAGTGAGGTTGTGCAAAGACTCAGTTGAGAGCCTGGACGCTATGAATTACGCAAAACGAAAGGGTATGGTTTCTCTGCAACTAGGTAGATACGATGTGCTATTAGCAGCGCAGAACAGAAACCACAACGGCCTGTCCCACTTTGTTCATTCCAAAACTTATAGTCTCATGTTCGATTTGATCTTCCTACTTTTTAAACTCGTTCATTCGTGGGTAAGTTGTCTATTCGTAGCAGCGGTGATGTATGATACGTTTAGCTGCCGACGGCCTCAGGAGCCTTGTTGGCGTCATATCCGCAATCGACCTTGAGCTTCTCAACGAGCTCGACGTACTTCTGCTTGGCACCCTCGGGGGTGAGCTGGTCCTCCTCGAGGGCCTTCTTCCAGGCGTTGTACTTGGCCTTGGCCTGGAAATGGTGTTAGTGTGTCGCTCGTGGAAGTCGTAGGACGCAGAGATGGAGCTTGCCTTGAGGTCGAACATGCCGGGCTTCTCAGCCTTTGAGAAATCATCACCGTTGCTGACCTTGTAGAAAGCTGTCAAGATTAGCCGCTGGGTACAAGACAGCAACGAGGAGAGAGGTTTTACCGTAGAGCTCGAGGAGACTGTTGTTATCGGGCTTGGAGGTAAGCTTGCGGGAGTCCTCGACGGCCTTCTGGAAAGCTTCGTTGGTAGACATGATGGGCTGTGGTTGTTTTGTGTTTAGGGGTGTGTTAAGCAAGATCGAGTTCGGGTACTTGTAGAAAGAGGATGAAGAAGAAAAGAGCTGGAGCCGTTGGGGTGTTTGTTGAGGAACTTGGCTTCTCCAGGCGGGCGGGTTATAGCGGGGTCATGAGATGTAATGGAGGGGCTAAGGGGGCAAGTTCGCTGAGTGACGTCGAGAGTTGCTATTGGTTGCTTTGGGGACCTTCCTTAAAGATGAGAATGATCAGCCGAGGAAAGAAGATCCCTATTGCGATTCTGGATAAAGTAGAGTAAGCACGTGGTGAGCAGGGACCTGTGCTTCCGTTGAAGATATCTCGACGTGAGGGCTGATATTACGATTGCGATTGAAGAAGTGTCTGAGTGCAAGAGAGTTCGATTGGGATATAATGCGGAACGTGTGGCGGTCAAATGACTCTTGGTTTATTAGTGTTTATGGCCTGAGAGATATAACACGACTCAACATCAATACAAATACGCGAAAGATATAGCGACATGATCGTCTACCGAAGCTGCGATAGCTTCAAACAACACCGAACTCAATACAGTGGTAGACACGTCTGAAACATAGGCTGTTGCGGAACAACTATTCGCTACACGGCCTTGAACTCGTCATAGACAAGCTCCGAAGTCCGACGGAGACAAGTTAAACATGCCCGGCCTCGGACTCTCACAACTCACAACCTCCTGCGTAAACATTAGCATTGCAGGGGTGACTTGTACTTAAGTCGAAAGTGTTACTTACCGCTTGTGATACATTGATCAACCATCATCCACTAACTCACCGACACATTAAATATGACCAAAACTGTGGTTGTCTTGGGCGGAAGCCTGGGCGGTATGGCCGTCACCCATCAACTGCTGAAGTACACCCGGCCCCACGAGGAAGATCTCAAGGTTATACTGGTCTCAAAGGTGTTCATATAAACCGGCAATTCTTCATAGCTCTAATACTAACGTTCTCTTAGAATAGTCACTTTTACTGGAATCTAGCGTCTGTCCGTGCCATCGTCCCTGGCGCTGTCAAAGACGATGAGATTTTCGCGCCCATCAAGCCAGGTCTGGATCAATACCCCCCTGGGAGTGTTGAGTTCATTGTCGGCACAGCCTCAGCCGTTGATCCCACGGCCCGCACCGTGACAGTTGATCCGGAGGTTGGAACTACCCCGACGGTGCTCAATTACGACCACCTCGTCCTTGCTACCGGCGCCGAGACCGTAGATCCGTCTCTCCCTTGGAAAGCCTCCACCTCCCACGAAGAGCTTGTGGACAGTCTTCACCGCACTACCGAGAAGGTTGGAAAGGCTACCCACGTCGTGGTCGCTGGCGCCGGAGCCACGGGTGTCGAACTTGCGGGAGAGATTCAGTTTGCTTTTCCTTCGACTACCGTTGTGCTCCTCTCAGCTGAGGACAAACTCCTTGCTGGTGACCAGATTGCCGGTGCTGCTGAAGCCGAGCTCCGACGCTTGGGCGTTGAGATTCGTGCTGGTGTACGCTCTGAGGACACGACTGAACTACCCGATGGCAAGACGCTGGTCAAGTTGTCCAACGGGGAGGATTTGGTGACGGATTTGTTCCTCGCGACCATGGGAATACGACCTAATTCTGGATTTCTGCCCAAGGAGTGGCTGAACAAGCATGGCTATGTGGATGTAGACGATGCGATGCGTGTCAAGACCGCCGAGGGCGTGTGGGCGATCGGAGACATTGTGTCCAAGCCTCGCGCCTCATTCATGATTACAGAGGCACAGGCCGCAGGCGTCTATAAGAACATCGATCTTGCATTCAAAGGTAAGGAGGCACAGCCCGTGAGCGGTCCTCGTGTGGATGCTTTCCTGTGCTCTACTGGTCGAAGTCGCGGAGTCGGGCGCGCAGGCAAAATACCTATGCCGTCGCTTGCTGTGTGGGCAATTAAGGGTCGCACATTGGGCACTGAGCGTACAAAGAAGTATGTCAACGGAAGCATGTGGTGACGAGAGCGCGAGTTGCGAAACGCCTGATATCCTCCTATTCAAGAATGCGCCATGATATTCCTACATAGAAAAAAACAACATACCCACACTGTAATGTAATTAATTCGCCTATCCTCTCTTCTCGTCTTCAATCTCCCTCCGGATTTCTCCAAGAACTTGTTCACGCGTCCTCAAATGAGTTTCTAGACCTTCGACCTGCTCACGAACCGTCTGGAGATCCTCCTGTATGCTCTTGAGGTTTCCCCCCGCCGCGCTCTTGCCCGTTCCCTCTTCCAACTCCCTAAGTTCCCTTCGCTTGTATTCAAGCAGCTGGTCGAGCTCCTTCTTGACAAGCGCAGGCTTAGAGTCGCGTTTGCCGCCTTTCCGGCGCTCCGCGATCTCCTCCACTTTCTTCATCTTGTCGTCGAGGTCCTGGAGCTTGCGCTTCAGACGAACCTCTTCCCAGTCCTCCGTCTTCTCCGTTGAAAAGTCTGTGCCGGTACTCTTGAAACCGCTTCGGCCCAGGCGCGTTAGGTATTGATCTCCAAACTTGGCCTTGCGGCCAGTGCTTGTAGTGTCGTCGGCCTTGGTGGCCCATCGTGAGTTGGCACCGGTTCGCTGATTGTCGAGCTGGTAATCAATCTGGTTGCGCTCGAAGCTGGAGCGCAGGGAAGCAGGAACGGTACGAGGGATTCGGAAGCCCTCGTGTCGGTTATTAAGAATATGTAAGAAAGCGAGGCAAGCATCCTTGTTGATGGTAGATTGTGCTGAAGGATTGATTAAGTTCCAGGCGGATCGAATATCGGTATCGGGGACGTCGAGGGACTCGTAGAGATCGCTGAGCGCATTGACTGTATTTATCAGCTTTGTTTGTAGACATTGACACTCGTAGACATACAATCAACCTCGCCGCGCATATCCCGGTTCTCTTGGTAGATCGACTCGTATTTGGCCTTGTCCGCAGGCTTCATATACCATTCAAACCCATCTTTAAGCCCGAGGTCTTCCGACTCGTCCTCGACTTGTTCGAATTGTACCGACTTTCCCGTAATCGCCTGGGTAGCTTGAACCAGATGAGCCTTGGACTCTGGGACGAGCCAGTCCGGCAGCGTGGTAGGGACATCCGCGTATTCCTATAACCGGTAAGCTTATGTAGAAAATCCATTAGAGGACTGCGCCATACGCCGTTGAGTATATCGAAGATGATGCGCATTGCGACACAGAACTCCTCGAAGTCGAGGTTTCCATCATTATCCACATCCGCAAGATCCCATACTCGCTCTAGCTGGTCATCTCGCAGTCCACTGTTCTTAAGAACAGGGGCGGCTTGCTCGCCTGTAAGAAACTTTCCGCCGCCTGTCCGCGTGGAAAAGATGTTCCAGTAAGTTTCGATTTCCTGCGCCTCGATCTTGGGAGCCATGGTTGCGTTTGTGGGCTCTGGACAGCCTCGTAGAGTTGGTAATCGCGAAAAGCAGAACAGACAAAAAGGAGCTTGAATCAACTGTCAAGTGGAAGATTAAACGCAATCGTTTTGGCGGCGACCGCAGAGTGTATTGTGCTGATGGAGAGGCGATAAGGAGGTTCCGAGGCTGGATACTGAAGGTCCAGGTAGGGTGAGGTTGAATGACGAAGCCGTCGAGCTCCAGCCACGCTTGGACTGGGTTTCTTCCCCTGATGCAAGTGCAGCCCCCGCTTAGCCAATATCCAAATTAGCGCATAATCTCACTGGGTAAGAATGCGATCAACTGGAGAATAGAGCATGCAAGTTACTGATTAAGATTGCTGAAGAAAAGAGTTAGCAAGTTCGTATATCTGGTTGTTACCTGAAATCATGATACATTGACGTTCTGGCTGAGATGGCTATAATATTGGCATCTTTGATGGTTGAATGTACTGAGTGTGTTGACCATTAATACCAATACTTACCCAGTACCTAGACACCTAATGTCCTATCATGATGCTCAATGATCCATCATAGGTTCCATGTTCATGTTGCCTTTTAAACTGTCATCTCACCAGGCACTGGCATATTCGCGAACGAGCCATGGTAACCACGTATTACGTTAGTGGTATAATTCTTTCAAGTCAAGCCTAGTAGGTACTACGAGTCGAGGCTTGATACGCTAAAACGAGAAGAGGTTCACCGAGACTGACTGGCCAACCGCACTAGTCCAGGCTTTGAGTGGTTGAGCCCCACTGCCTAAATTGGAAGGGACCTGGAGAGAACACCCCATAAAATGGAAGCTCACTGGCCAGACTTCAGGGAGGTTGTGGGCCTGAGAGCGGGTGGAGGGGTACGGCTGCCACACCCGACAACTTTTTGGAGGGGCAAGTAGCAAAGAGCGCGCGAAACCAAATGACCCTTGGAATTAATAGTTCATTTCTTCAGACCGCTCGATCTTGTTCCTTATATATCACACGCCGTGTCTGTCTACCTGGAACATTTTGAACTTTCCAGCAAAGCCCTATACCATCGAATTCAAGCCACAATGTCTACTACAACTACCACCACCACTACTGCGCAGCCTATCACGGCCGAGTCTATGCTCCGTCTCTTCCCCGACATCGACACCAGCTCAGACCCTCTCTCCGGCCACGATGAGGAGCAGATTCGCCTGATGGACGAGGTTTGCATTGTCCTTGATGAGAACGACAACCCTATCGGCACAGCTAGCAAGAAGATCTGTTTGTGAAGCTGCACCATTACAGGCAATACCTCCTTACTAACCCATGACTGCCAGGCCATCTCATGACCAACATCGATAAGGGTCTACTTCATCGTGCCTTTTCCGTTTTCCTCTTCAACGACAAGAACGAACTCCTCCTCCAGCAGCGTGCTTCAGAGAAGATCACCTTCGCCGATATGTGGACCAACACTTGTTGCTCCCACCCTCTCAACATCCCCACCGAGACCGGTTCCTCTTTCGAAGACTCTATCGCTGGTGTTAAGCGAGCTGCACAGCGCAAGCTCGAGCACGAGTTAGG
Organism: Fusarium graminum; assembly: GCA_013266165.1. Taxonomy (NCBI): domain Eukaryota; kingdom Fungi; phylum Ascomycota; class Sordariomycetes; order Hypocreales; family Nectriaceae; genus Fusarium; species Fusarium graminum. The sequence continues at coordinate 13,059 of JAAGWP010000422.1, forward strand.
TATCAAGAAGGAGCAGGTTCCTTTTGAAGACTTCCATTTCTTGACCCGAATTCACTACAAGGCCCCCAGCGACGGTAAATGGGGTGAGCACGAGAGTACGTAAAGAATTGAATCTCATTAAAATGGCGACTAACAGCTGGCGCAGTTGACTATATCCTTTTTATCAAGGCCAACGTCGATCTTGATATCAACAAGAATGAGGTTAGGGAGACACAATACGTTACTCCCGAGAGCCTGAAGCAACAATTCGACGACCCTAGCTTGGTTTTCACCCCTTGGTTCAAGCTCATCTGCAACTCTATGCTATTCGACTGGTGGAAGAGTCTCGACTCTGGCTTGGACAAGTACATGAACGAGCCCGAGATCCGACGCATGTAACTACCCATCGATAAAGGCATAAAAAGGGAAACCAGGAGCCTCGACATGGACGACGGCATGTACGTGCAGAATGCATCATTCAATATGCGACGCATTGGGTTTTTGCGATCAATCAATCAACATAGATATCCGCTCTCGCGCCTCGTTGTGTTGCAACTCAAGGGGTACGGAGCCGCTTTTAATTTGACGTTATTCACTACTTGACCTTGCCTATCAAAACCGAAGAAACTATGGCCAATCAGGGTCTGATTCTTACTCGCCAAAGCCAGGCCATCACGGATTGAACCTTGATGTGCAATTGAATGGCGCAGTATCCGTATTCCATCGTCATCCAAGTTCATGATGTCTCGGCTCTCCGCTACTTCCGAGTCAACAAGTTCATTCCGTCAAGTGACACCGCACGACTCAGCAAAGCAGTAGCTGGAGTGCCGCTGCAAGCCGCCTCCATCCACCATCCACCAGCGAGAAGCCTACGTGTTTGACAATGCTTGTTACTCCTGCTGAACTATGCATTTTGACCTGTTTCCCGCCCGCTAGGTTCCAAAGACAAAAATGAAACATGTGGTATTCACATATGCTAAAGAGAAAAATTACCTTGACGCTTCAGCCTACTGAACTGTCCCTTATCTCATCAAGTCAAGGATATGCGATCGCCTCCACTTCCCGCTGCAGGTGGCTTGAGCCTTGAGCCGACTTACACGGTAAGATTGCACCTGACATCCAAGCTTGCATACAGCCCCACGACTCGAATCACACCTCTTTTGCCTCCGTGTTTCTGTTCCATAGCATTGATTGGAGTCCCAACCTTCTTCTCATCAACTGCACAACTGATTGGAGTATCTTGAAACTCGGGACAACTGCGCAACGACAGCGTCAACCCCCACGGTGTTGCAGCTGATCATGTGGTACAAGATCGTCAGTCAGCAAATACTGTGCTTGACTTGTTTATCTCGCCCTGCCTGCTCGCCTTACTCCCCTCGATTATTGCCTTGCTTCCCGCGAGTCACAATCGACACCACAGATCTAGCTATTACCTAGTCTACCCCGCGACAACAGCTGTCATGTTCGACCTGACCAATTGCATCATGGGTATCCGCTTAGAGGCACTCCGTATCTATGCAGCTTTGGAACCTGTGAGGACAAACAGTGGATACAGTGCTAGATAGCCAGAGGTTTGAGTTAGTACTTAATCCCTTATTCCTGTCTCTCAACCCATCTTTGTTCCTTATCCTCCTATTATATGCTTAGTTGCTCGCCTCTTCTAAAACAGCACCACTTTACTCAAGTCTCTGCATTCAGTTACCAAGACACCAGCTACTGGTCACCAAGAGAAACCCTTTATCAGGATATCTGGCTGAGTCCTCTGTCGAGGGAATTGCTTCGAAGAATAGCCAACTCGGCGTCTTGCTGTTGCTTTTATCACGTGCTCCCTGCTACATTCGAGGTCTTTGTGCTGTTGATGCTTGTTACCTGCTGTTTGACTATCGTTGCAACATCTCTGAACTTCTCCATTTGACACTTTCTCATTTACTGTTGTGAACGCTTCTGCACGCTCAACCGCTTCGTCGACAGATCTGTTCGATACCAATCTCTTTCAAATCGCGAGCCTGGCCCGCTCAGGTACTACCTTGATGTCGGTTGAAGTTCGCACCAGCCTTAATTGCTTGCGCCATCCTTCGAGATTTACATCCATTTGTAGATCTCAGCTTTCACGGGTCCATACGGGCGATAATTGTCAGAATATACGATGTGAGTCTAGGTCCTAAAGCCATGAACTTATCTTGCTTAATACAGAACGGTGCCCCTTTCATTGCCGGGGAGGGGCCCCAGATACAGCGAACAAATCCAATTCCGGTTAAACTGCAAACATGGAGATCAGTAAGAATCACAGTAGTGGTACCAATGGGTCCGTGGTGCTATCCAAGTGGCGACGACGCTCCCTTATTCCATCGACATGGGAAACCTCAGTCCGTCTCGTTGACGTGAGAGAGTCTGCGGCTGCCGGTAGCGCTTTGGCCCAGGCCTTTGCAACTGATGCTATGAGTCAGTATGTGCTCGACGGTGACGATATGGCCGACTACTCTGATGAGCAGAAATGGAAGCTCCATGTTGACTATATGACTTATATGGTCGCAGCACACTGCTATAAAGGAGTTGTGACAGCTATTGGGTCAGACTACGAGGCTTTAGCTCTCTGGCATGTTACTCGAAGGTCCCCAATACAGGTCTTGAGCTAACAACGCGTCAGGCTTGCCCCGGGCCAACAAATGGATGACTGGTGGACTAGTATCCGCAGCGGCATGTGGAAACTGAACTACCAGCTCTCAGCCGAAGGGCGGAGACGATATTACCATGAGATGCTACCTGTTCTTGACCAGACTAAGGAGGATATTATGGGCAAACGGAACAAGGAGTGCTATTATCTCGTCTACATCGGTACCAAACCCAACGCCCAAGGTAGGGGTTATGCTGGAAAGCTGATTCGAGACATGGTTGCGAAGGTAGGATACTCTGTCATCCCTTGCTCTCGTTGAGTAGTACCAGTAGATGCTGACACGAATCAGGCCGATGCTGAACAGCGTCCCATGTATCTCGAGTCCAGCACCGAACGTAACAATGGCTACTACGCCAAGTTCGGCTTCGAGGTTAAACGCGACGTTGTGTTTGAAGGCGGACCTGAACCCATCACGATGTGGATTATGGTTCGCGAACCTCAGACCCCACGCCCTGCTTGCGGCTCTATCATCGTTTCTGCCGTCAGTAACGCCGTCAAGTTCTAGGGAAACGAGCCTCTGATCTCGCCAAATGCCGACAACGGATCAGGGGCTGAAGTTGAGGAGATCGAGGATACGGCCCAAGCGCAACAAGATATCGAATGTGTCGTGATGTGAGTTTTATTTGCCCAAGAATACTTTTGACACTGCGTTGAGTTTGTTTTGAACGAGGTCATTCATTTGGAAATGTTATTCTGCTTTCATGATATAAGTAGTCTGTCTTCGTTCAGGCTTTTGCCTATTTCTGGCAACAGACAATCTTAACAGCAATCACTCTACATTTGCTTTCATAGTATCCCCACTAGCTCGAGTCGTTCATTAAAGAGGGGTAACCCAAATAAAACTGTCATTCCTTCATAAGCTGGATCCTCCTGTAACCACGAACACCATGCACCTAGCTTTTGTAGTTTCTATTCTATATGTAATGATCCACCTGCCTCTTTGGGCCGCCATCGTGAATCTCAACTGATACTTGGTACTTAGTATTCAAGGATCGCCCATGTCTCATCATCAACTGTTGTGTAGATAAGACCCTGCCCAAGCAACTCGTCGGCGGCAGTGAGCGCATCTCGCACTGACATGCCAGTAGAGTTGGTGATGACGTTGAGATGAACACCTTCATTGCCTCCAGGTGTGTCATTCATAAAGTTGAACATTTTCTTGGCTAGCACACTGCAGCCAGCGAGCTTAGTAGGCGCCTGGCCAGCATTGCCACCACCGTTGTCGTTGTAGCCGCCGCCATCCACAAACATGCTATCTCCGTCTCCATTGGCACCACCCTGGCCACCAAGAGGCCCCTTGGTGAAGTACAGGTGAACATATGTAGCCTCGAGCATATGGTAGTTGACCTCGTTGAAGTCCGCCACAGGTCTGATGACATGCGCACCAACGTGGCGCTTGTTGTTGAAGGACTTGAGACGGCCCCAGATACGGACGTGGGACTCAAGCTCAAATCCAGGGTCAGCGTCGTCCTGCTTGTCAACATCGATCCACTTCTTGACCTCGATTGTGCCAGTGCCGTCTTCGATCTTGAGAGTGATATTTGTAGGTTGGGGCTGAACGTTGCGAACCTGTCCGACGAATGTGATTTGGGTCACGGGGGAACCGTCGATTTTGAAGTCGGCTCCGGCATAGGCCTCTTCGGCATCGAGAATCTGCTTGATGGTCACAGGTCGCAGGGACTCATCCTGGTATGACTATGAAATGTTAGAGAGAGTACCGATAGATAGTTGTAGAAGAATATATCGTACCTTGCCGCCGCCGCCACCCTGGCTGCCCTGCTGTGAACCGCCGGCAAAGAACCCGCCCGAATCCTCACCCCCTTGGGCACCGTAACTTGTTTTTGAAAATCCAGCGTAAGCAGCTACAGAGAATAAATAGTTAGCGATGCTGATGAGAGCGTAATACGAACGTGGTGGTCGTGTACGTACACATGATTGTGGTTTATGGTGATGTTGAGAAGAAGTGGGCTAGGTAGTAGGCAGAGCTCACGACGTGAAGAATGAGACGCGTTGAGGCGCGATTGTTTAATGGGCTCCATCTCGCCCGTGCCCCGCCTTCAGGGTGTGGGGCACTTCCTCTGTTATCTTGGTCATTATCGTCCTACGGATGTAATGAGAGACGCTCTGAGACGCGATAGCTCTGTTAAGTTACCGTATTCGTTTATATTATGCGAAATACGTACTTCGACTCATGATTTCTATCCAAGTTTCATCTCTACTTCATAGTTTAAGATAAGGTCAAGTACAAATTTAGCCAATAATCGATGCTTCTGCATACCCACCAGACACAGCCTACAGACGAGTCCGGGAGACACAAAGGAAAACGTATGATATTAGGCATTAATGACATGTTTTTGGACGAGAAAAATGATGTATAGAGTCTATCTGCAACTTTGCCTTTTTAGGCACCGTCAGACCTTTCAATAACAGTGCCAGCTCGTAGCGTATAGCTTTTATTATAACCCGTCTAGTACTATACATATGGGCACGTGCTGAAAATACTTTGACACAACAAAAGATAGATCAATAAAGGAAGCAGGTATGTGGTTAGTATGAAACCGACCACCAGATTATCGAATTAGTGTATATTTGTATGCTTATAGCGCCCATGATTAAGTACCACTCTCCAATTCCATGCCGTCGCTGATCAACTCGGGATATCCTTGCAGCTCTCCCAATCCGGTAGAGGGTCATGCATGTGCCGACATCTGCATAACAAGCCGTGTTTTGCGGTCAATGGGCGTGGGCACAAGCCAATACTTGCAATGGAAGGCCGTGGTATTCATGGGAATACTCTACAGCTTCCCGAAGCTTCTCGGAAATGCTTTTGTCTGATGGCATCATTGATACATAACAATTAACAGCGTCTAGCCTCTGCCTCGGCAGCAAAAGTGGGACTACTAACTGCAGACCCCAGCTTCGGCGCTCGCCCCGTGTTTCTCCAGGTTTCCTTCCTCTGAGATACCTGCCGCCGCAATCACACCTTGGGTCGTCGGCCATCGGTTATCACATCCGTACTTGCATCTGACATCAACAGCTTCTCCTCCTTTTGTCCTTGTTATTGTCTTTGAACAAAGCACCCCCAATCTTGCGTCTTTTTCCTTCTATACCACACCACGCCTTGCATAGCGTTTGCTTTATCCTGTGTTACTTATATAGTCTCTGGCAAGCCTATGGCATCATGGCAAAGCCACAGACCGCAAATCTCCCCCTGATACCACTCGCGCGAGGCACCATCCTCCTCCCCGGCCTGGTCCAACGGATTCCGGTCTCGTCGAACCGTCCCGATGTCCCCGCCTTACTCGCTCACGTTTACGAACAAGCCGCTTCGAAGGGCCCTAATACCCGTATCGACAGTATCCCTATCGCCTGTGTTCCCATTTCATCACCTCTCATCGGCGGGAACGGCCAACGACTTATCGGCGACGCTGAAGATATAGATCCCGCTGAGATCGAAAACGTGCTTCCTGGTGCTGCCAAAAAGACTGATCTTTTTTCGTTTGGCGTCGCGGCTAAAATCATTGGTATCGATGGTAGAGGAACTGGGGAATTCGCCCTACGCGTCGAGGGTACCTCTCGTGTCCGCATTGACTCTTACACTCGCGAGCGTCCCTACTTTGAAGCCAAGGTGACGTATTTCCACGAAGACTGTAAGCTGTTATGTGAAATCACTTAAGTATTGACCTTAATAACAATGGTGACCAGATAATGCCACCGATAAGCAGGCCCAGGACTTGTTTGCTCTACTAAAGACCCGATCGCGAGAACTCGTCACAATTCTCAGGATTTCCTCCCTCCTTCCTCGAACCCGCGATGGGCCAATTCTTTCACCAGTGCTCACGAGACGACTTGAAATGCTTATTATGAGGAAGGAATTGAAAGAGGCTGGACTTCTTGCCGATTTCATGGCCAACCTAGTTGAAAGCACTCACGAGGAGAAACTTGAGGTGCTTGCAGCTCTAGATGTCAAGGTGCGGCTCACAAAGGTCATCGAGTTGCTGGAGCGCCAGGTTGGCGGTATCAAAAACAATTTCAAAATCACCACATTCACGACTATGCCCGTCCAGATTTTGGATCGATTAAACGAGAACCAGAAACAAAAACCAGGCTCGTTGCCTCAGATTCCTGGCATGGCGTTTGTTCCACCCAACGGACAAATGCCAGGCGGAAATGACCAGAACGACGACCAGGAAGCTAACGAGCTCGATGAACTGAAGCGTAAGATTGCGAACGCCAAGCTTCCCGCAGAGGCTGCCAAAACTGTAGATAGGGAATTGAGACGTCTGCAGAAAATGCAACCCATGAATCAGGAATATCAAGTCACTCGAAATTGGTTGGAAACCCTGGCTGAGATTCCCTGGACAGCCACAACGGATGACCGTCTAGGGCCCGACACTTTACATAGAGCGAGAAAGCAGCTTGACGATGATCACTATGGTCTAGACAACGTCAAGAAGAGACTTATTGAGTATCTGGCCGTCCTGAGGCTCAAACAATCTATCAACGACGACGTTGAGAAGAAGATCAAGGAAGCAGAAGAGGAGGTGGGCCAGGAAGCTACCAATGAGCAAAACAAAGAGAAGAAGGAGGAGGAGAAAGAGACTCCCGAGGAGAGCTCAGAGATTGAAGAGGCTGCCAAGCCAGAAATGGCCAAGCTTCAGATCCTCAAGTCTCAACGTATGGTGGACAAGTCTCCTATCATGCTCCTCGCTGGTCCCCCTGGCGTAGGCAAGACCAGTCTAGCACGGTCCGTGGCTACAGCTCTTGGTCGCAAGTTCCATCGTATCTCCCTTGGTGGTGTCAGAGACGAAGCTGAAATTCGGGGTCATCGAAGAACTTACGTCGCGGCTATGCCAGGCCTTATCGTGCAGGGGCTGAGGAAGGTTGGCGTTGCTAATCCTGTCATCCTTCTCGATGAGATCGACAAGATTGGCCAAGCCAGCATCCACGGTGATCCTTCAGCTGCTATGCTGGAGGTCTTGGACCCTGAACAAAACCATAACTTTCAAGATCACTACGTTGGCATACCAATCGATCTTTCCAAGATTCTTTTCATCGCTACTGCTAATAGTCTTGACACCATCCCTGCTCCTTTGTTGGATCGAATGGAGATGATTTATATCCCTGGCTACACTACACTCGAGAAGCGGCACATTGCTATGCAGCATCTTGTTCCCAAGCAGATCAGGGTCAACGGGCTGGACGAAACACATATCGGGTTTAACCAAGATGTGGTGTCCAAAATCATCGAGAACTACACCCGCGAATCTGGAGTCCGTAATCTGGAGCGTGAAATTGGATCTGTCTGCCGGGCCAAAGCTGTCGAATATGCCGAAGCTAAGGATGGGGGCCACATGGATGATTATCGATCGGAGCTCAGCGTTGAGGATATCGAAAACATTTTGGGTATCGAGAAGTTCGAAGAGGAGATTGCTGAAAAGACAAGTCGCCCAGGCATTGTGACGGGTCTGGTGGCCTACAGCTCTGGGGGAAACGGCAGCATTCTATTCATCGAGGTTGCTGACATGCCTGGCAATGGACGGGTTCAGCTCACCGGTAAACTCGGCGATGTGCTTAAGGAGAGTGTTGAGGTAGCATTGACTTGGGTCAAAGCACATGCTTTCGAGTTGGGTCTCACACCAGAACCTACAACCGACATCATGAAGGAGCGTAGCATTCACGTGCATTGTCCATCGGGTGCTATTCCCAAGGACGGCCCCAGTAGTGGTATTGGGCAAGCCATCGCACTCATTTCTCTGTTCTCGGGGAAGCCGGTGCCACCAACGATGGCAATGACGGTATGTTATCACAGGCTATTGACTCGTGACAATTCAGTACTCTAACAATCATTTGTGTAACAGGGCGAGATTTCTCTCCGAGGCAGAGTTACAGCCGTCGGAGGTATCAAAGAGAAACTTATCGGCGCCCTCCGAGCTGGCGTGAAGACTGTGCTACTCCCGGCTCAGAATCGCAAGGATGTTAAGGATCTTCCGCAGGAGGTCAAGGATGGACTCGAGATTCTCCATGTCAGGTAAGCCAAGCTGTCTTTTTTCTCTAAACCATGCCCCTTGTAGCACACCTAACCCTCCTGCTCATTATGCCCCGAAGACAAGAGTCCGGTTTCACTGATGCATGTCTTGAATAGTCATATTTGGGAAGCGATCCGTCTTGTATGGCCAGATTCGCATTGGGCAGAGGACAATAACTACCGAGGCATCGAAAGTCGACTGTAATGCTCATCGGCTATACCGTCGCCTCACTCAGAATGCCTTATCGACATGCCCCGACCCGCTCTGCAACTTCAAAACATCTCGTGGCGACTTGCCCGCAACATCGCAAGCCTCTACCCTTCTCAGCAATGGTGGCCCAAGGCTCACCGAGATGGCCCAAACCAGCCCTCTTTGCGACACATCTATCCGGTTCACCAAACGGCTGCTCGTCTCACAAAACCCCTATCCCGTGATCCCGCGTTGTCCTTCCCCTTAGACCAAACCATTACCTCTCTTGCACATGCGCATACTTGTCTAGACTTGAGACAATCTGAATGACCTGACTGTGGCATCTTTGAAGTTGAATGTCTTGCGTCGAGTTATGGCGTATACTGCGTTGTCTTCTCCTGTTGAAGTCTGTGCTAGACTAGCACGGTGAAGGTAACGCCGCAGCCCGCCAAGCGAGTATGCGAGGTTCGCCCGTGCTACAAACAATAACAATTTGATCAAGGGCGTAGAAACGACCTCCGACTTGAAATGTGTCTCGATCTATTACGTGGCTATCCTCCAAGAACTTTCGCGAATGAGCTTTGCATATGAGACATGACAACACCTTCGGCAGGCAGTACCCGAGCAAACAGTTTCGGTGCCAGCTTACAAGACATGTTGCGTTGCGATCAAAAGGAGTTTTAATTTGGGCGTTGATTGTCTTGCTTTGTTTCCTCAACCAGCACATCTCAAGGCAGCTTTTCCGCAGCACCTGCAGTCATGAGTATGTACAATAGGTCCGGCTGTCCATAGTGTATAAACCTTCTCAAGCTTTCCCTTGCTGCTTTGTTTATATGTGCCTCCTGGACATCCATTCCTACCCAAATTATGACGGCTACCTCGGCTAAGAAGCTGAATTACCCCGTTGGAGTAATATCATAGAGACTTTGGCCCATGAGTGACAAGAATGTGTTGCGACTTTGGCTTGTATTTTAACACCAGGTTCTAGTTCGCTCCTAAGGGAATGTATTCACATCAGCGACAAGTACAGGGACGTTTTCGTATGCCGTTCATGGTGGCGGCATGGGCGTCGAGCTGACCGTGCCCTCGGTGACTTCAGGGAGAAGTGACATTCGAAGAAGCAAGTTCTGACGCCACATTCTCGAACTGACGGTAAGCTGAAGGGAGCCCAAACCACAACCACGAGATCGACAACACAGCTCGACGCGCACTAGCGACCAGCCGGATCTGACGCCTCATAGGAGCCTTGTCTCACTACCAGCCAGCCAAAGCCATTCGCCTACAATACTGACAACACGTCCTTAAATCTGGCCAGACTAGCGCAACGAGGGTAGAGTTATGTTCCTGGCTTACGATGGATGTTGCGTCATGACATCGTGTACCCGGTACAGCATGGAGCGAGCGCGTCTATTTGCTTTTCCCCTGTCGTCAAGAGAGTCGATAGTGCCGAATTGTGAAGGCCTCGGCTGCTTGGCACCTCCGGTTACTCACCTGAAGTCCCGAACAGTATAATCACCCTGGACTTCACAAGTTGCTTTTAGCATAAATAATCAGACCATGTTCAGGAAAATGAGAGTGAACCCCAGCTCAAATATAAGACAAGCACGTGCATGCATACTTTCCAGCTGTCGAATATGCATTCTTTTGGTTATGGGCGTCTTGACGATCAATTCTGGTGGCTTGGGACAGATAGTACAACAGAAGCAAAAGTATTAGGCGAATGGTTCATCCGCCACGCAGCCTAAACTCCCAGGTCGATGACGGGGCTCTCTGAGACAACAAGCCACTTTGACGGATTAGCACGCGGTGGTGGGCCAGACCAGTGAATCATATACCATGGCCGTATGCCTGTCTCCATATCAATCTTAACCTTCCAAAGACGGGATAAAGCTTCGTACGGCGTGGGAGATGGCACCTTAACAGCTGCATACTAGAAACAGCTGCCCTGAGGGTTCTTAATGATGCATCGTCACAGGCTCATAGATAATGAGCATGGCCAAACTAGATAGATGACAAGTCAAGCACGCAATCAGCCATGGGGGATGAACGGGTACGATTTGCGAGCTCACGGCCTCGTCCCAGGCCTCCGGGACCGTGATCGACGATACCCCGTGTTGTACAGGACATGTCTCGGGAATCTTCTTCTTGCGGTTGAACAAGTGTTGCCGAACATCGACGGCAAGCAGTATGGGGTGCCGCAAAGCCTGCAGCTATGTAGGTAACACTACTCGCCTGGTCCTCTGTGGGCCTAATGCTTCCGAGTTAATTACGATGCAGAAAAGTAGATACTCTGCGGAGTGAGGGTTCCTGAGGACCAAGATCTGATCAAGTCAGCATCAAGCTCTCATCTGGCAGATGCACCTCCTCCTCCAGCGGTTGGGAAAATGTCTTTTTGGTCATCTCCATCAGGGTCGAGACAAGGTAGTAATCCCATAAATCCCATAGGAGGCGGAGCACCTAGAAACCTATAATATCGTGATATTGGTAGCTGCTCGTGATCACTCCACCGCCGAGTTATCGACCCAACGGCGAATGAATATGAGATATTGACACCATTGACGTGTATCAGGCCGGGGTAACAAGGAGAGGTCGATGGGCCCGACAGAGATAGTGTCAGGCTAGGCTAAATTAGAAGTTCAATCCTCAAGGTACTGTTATCATATCATATTGTATCAAGCTATTCACAGAGCAGACCGGTCTCCGGAAACGAGGGCATTGCGGTTTCCTGTTCCAAACGCGATCACAGCACCAAACGTCATGTTCAAGGCCACGGAGGGGCGGATCAACTTCTTTCTTGAGCATGTCTTCGACTCTTCCTGGTGGCATTGAGCATTATTGGTCGAGAAAGATAGAAGCGCAACCACAGATGCGTTGAGCGTGGCTAGCATGGGTTGAGCCTACGGAGTACTCGAAAAGCTATCATCATCCCTGTTCATCTTGCAAGGAGTCGGAGTCTTAGTCTTAGCTTTGGATCCTGGCAAGCTTGGGAAGCGGGGTTTGATGAGATGAAAATGCCAAGCTAGATCATCGTACAGTGGTTGGCCCGCGGGGACTTCCTTTTCACCGTTTACTCGGCTCTGATCAAGATGTTAAAGGCCGCGTCAGGGACAAAACGCCGGCCCAAACCCGTTATCCAACCTGGGCATCGGGCGTTTCACCTATGGGTTGAAAGACACTGTACCCCTCGGAGTGGACTGCTCCATGACAGCCATCATGTTGCACTCTTCAGCTGCGATTCTGCAAGATGCTTGGAGAGCCAGTAGGGAGCTTGTGTGCAGGAGAGTATCAAGACTTCTGCAAGTGGTGCATTGTCTCAGGTCCTTGAACAAAACAGACTGTGGCCCCGGCCTCTGACATCTGAACTCGTACGATGGGCAGCACTCTGCTTGGCTACCACTGCAATGGCGCTGCCGCCCGCAGCGGCAAAGTTACTTTTTGTACCGTATCGAGGCTGCGAGGGCGTTGCCAATGGGTGTGCAGAATGTAATAGTCGTAGGCCGACCAGTGAGCTAGCTCAGATCCATAACCAGCAGGTCGGAGGTTTGGCATCTGCGGCCGGCCCAGCGCGGGAACTCTATGACGGGAGATGTCTAATCGTCAGGGCTGCTTCCAAGCATGGTTGGTACTGTTGTATAATGGGGGCCGCTTACGACGTGGTTGGTCTGCATGTGGGGAGAGATGGGTCCACAGCCATGTGCCTGTCCCCTACCCGAAATATCATGGGCTTCGGTGGCGCATATAACAGGGAGTGACCCTGTCTTGGCTATGGAAGTATCCTAAAATTGGAAGAGCCAGCAATGTCCTTTGACTGAACTCTACACCATGCCAAAACAACGTGTGAGCTTTGAGTTGACTGGGTATAGCGTCCAAAATCCGGGGATCACTCGCGGCGGTTTTGAGGTTTAGGAGGTCGAGGCTTGAAGGTGGCAACTGGCTCTTTGTGTTTGGGTAGGTACGCGTAGAGAATGGCTAAACGTCTGGTCCTGGGCAAAAATCTCCAGTTCAAGACGGGCCCTAGTGCGCGCTTGCAAGGGACTGATCAAATGATACTGTCCGATACATGATCTGCAGTGTCAGCATGGAACAATTACCTACCGTGGCTGTGTTCTTCCAAAGTCGGTGTGGTTATTAATACCTACTTGCCGTGATGGGTCGGATTCATTTCGTCATGGACAAGAGCCAATATATCGGACATTGTGCCTCGGACTAGGTCTCCCCTGTTACTGCTGTGCGGTACCAACCCGCGAGATGTGCATATCCGTACATTCGTTATGCCGTGCGTATTAATTGTCTTCTCCGCCTGATTGAGTGGATTGTGAGCTGTGGGCTGGTTTGGTTGGCCGACCGATTAATTGTCCGCAAGATGGTAAACGGTTTTGACTTTTGGCACTGCCGATCCGATGAGGCGCTAACTGTGTGTAAAGGTGTCTAAAGATGTTGTGTCACTTACCTAAATAGGTATATACCGTACTACAAAGTGAATGTTGGAGCTGCGAGTACTATTACATCCAATACTACCTTAGTAGTAGATGCACCCATTACAATGGAATGGAAGGTACTGGCTAGGCTAGGCCCACTGGCTGCCTCGTATCAGTACTGGTGTTGGCTCCTTCGAGCCACGACAAGTCCAATATCAAGGGTAGGAACCAAGATTACCTTACACGGCAACTCCTGCCTCCACACTGGAGCAGAAACTGAGCGATAGCGGGCCGATCAATTTCATAACAGATAGTCCCTAACTTAAGTTTCGGCTAAGTACCTTATCTTAGTACTGTGTTCACCGATCCCTGCCCCTCAGTATCTAGACCGGTATATACGATATATTACATTGTTACCTACTCAAATTTCTCACGAGGTACGGACAGTGTATCATAACTCAAAATCTTTGCAAGCCTCGCGCTCGTCTTACAACCGCGTTAGTCAAACTACATCGTCCTGATCGTCGGATCTGATGCTGTGCACCCAGCAAGCCTAACTGCCTACCTGTTGTGTACCTGTACTCGCGCCCACATCTCGCATCCGACGCCTCTTTCGATGGTGGCACCAAGTCCAGGAGAATTTCTCTTCTTGCAGACGCTGATGCAGATGCAGATACAGATGCAGACGTAGTGCAGCGCAGGGTAGTATCACCAAATGCTATCGATCCCTGTCAATGTGACGCAATGAGAAAACATTGGCTGTTATGACGACAGGTTTACCCTAGATTTGCTCCTTTTCGCTAGCCTATCTCTTTCGGCTTTTTTTTTTTTTT